>JAAEAF010000444.1:0-210569 GCA_011037195.1 Triatoma infestans
AAAAATAATTTAAAAATAAATCGCAAAAATACTCAAAATAAATTGTTAAGAATTTGATTGAGGAACTCATAATAACTATAGTCATACAAATAGGAATGGTTTCGGAGAATGTCCCAAATCAAAATGGTAGGGCTAGATACATAATGCATGAAAAATGGAATGAAAAACGTAAGAACCTTTTTAAGAAAAATGAGAAACTGAAAAAAAAAATCATTTAACTTTCGATTAAATGATTCTGACCAAACCTTAATATTGCCGGGTTCACAAACACATGCATAGAGTGGGCTATTGCTAGCAACAAAAAAAACATGAGCTCTGAAAACATGAATTTCTTCCTGTGAAAACTCAATTTTCGAACTTCTTACAAAGAAGCAGAAAACAAAAGGCCATTGATATCATTTTTAGGATGCTATCAAAAAAAACATCTAAGTATTTCATAAGTTTTAAGCCCTAAAACTTATAGAATATCTGTGAATATACTCATATTGCAAGTACAGTGGATATTTGAGAGGTATGTGAGAGTTAGAAAATTGAATTACCCTTACGATGCACTAGTATATTAATTAAAGTAAAAGCCAATGCAAGGAATTTACAGTTAAAAAAGGAAACAGAAAGAACAGCGTAAACCAGCAGAATGGTGTGGCGAACTAGAATGGCCGAGTGGTGCCTTCTGAAGGTTGACAATATACTATACTATTCAGTAGAAAACTCCCGTCCACTTTTATGGTTGTCGAGCCTACCCTGAATTCCACTTCTTTGGTTTTGCTAGGGGTGAGTAGGCGGGTCTTGATTTCCCTAGAGTGAAAAGTTGTGGTAGGAAGTGTTGCTAATGCCTCCAGTGAGGTCCTGGGTGACGTATGGGTGGATGTCTATAAGTTGTTTGTGGTTTTGTAATGACATTAACCATTTCCTAATTAGTGGGGGCTGGAAAAAAATCATATTGACATTAATGACTACTATTGGCTCTAGCATACATACAGGTGCCAATGTATTGGTGAAAAAACAGATTTATCTTTTTAAATGTTATATTTTTTAATATCTTGCATAGCGTTTTACAGCCTCTTCCGATCTATCTTCTCCGTTTCTTATTCGTTTTTCGTATATTTTTTTTTTTCAAGAGCTACAATTTTTCGTCTTTATATATTCTTTTATATTTCTAGTGTTGGCAAGAAATCGTTGCGGCACAAACAATGATATAAAGATTTTATTAGTTTTTTTTTCAAATGAATATGTTGAAAGATTGAGTTCAGTGCAAAAGGGAAGCTTAAAAAGTCCAGTTAAAAAAGATAAAAATATTTTTATCTATCATCTATCATTATTTAGTTATAAAATTTGCAAAACTTAGTTAAAAGTACTTAGTTAGGTATGCAATTATAACTTCAAGTGAGGATAGTAATTTAACTGGAGTGTCGCAGGACGGGATAATAATGGACAAATAATGTCACGTCTATAGAGGCAGAGAGAGAGTTAGCGGGAGGAACTCTGTTTTCAGTGATGTTATATAATGAAACTGGAAGGGTGATAGAAATGTGCTGAGAATATTCAACATTGCTGCTGTTGTTGGTGAGCCGCGTTCAGTAAAATATCGACCGACAATTGTATCCCTTGGCAAGGATCAATGACTTCTTGATTATGTGGTTAGGTCTGCAATGCTGATAACATCTGGGGTTTTATCCGACATAAGCACATACTTCTTTTTGTTTGCTTCCTTACTGGAGTTTATTGAAGTTTTTTGTTTTTTAAGTTTTACGCGATTTCCTTCAAAATAGCTTCAACTATTTTGTTTAAAACTTCGTATACTATCAATACACAGAAATATCTAACATTTTTATTTGAAACATTTTCCTGGAAAACTTGATTTGGAGGGGGGGGGGGGTTCCCGAGAGAACCGGAAAGCCTGAAGCTTTCCTCTAAACTACCACTTCAGTAAGATCTATGGCTTTAAAACACCTTAATATTGATATACCTTTGAAGCATTGGTAGAATTCTAAAGCTGAAGAAGTGCGACTTTACAGAATAAGTTCTTCGAGTGTTTTTTTTTTTTTAAATTTTCTCGAAAATGACTGTAACGGTAACTTAAAAACGGCTATACTTTAAACTTTAAACGCTAACTGCACCTTTCAATTTTAAATGAAACATTTTTCCGAATTATTTTACGGTTATTTTGGTTTTGAGGAATCTATATGTTTTGATTCTCTCTTGTGGATTACATTGTAAAGAAGGTACTCCCCACTCCACTGTTTCTATCGGCCAAGAGTATTAGTCAATATCATAGCCTGCTTCATTTTGTGGTCATCGACCTAGTTTCGGGCGTTCGCCAATCTTCAGTATGCGTTTCTCAGACAGCGTGATAACACAGACTGGCACAGAGCAAATTCAGTTTATACACTCTCAGAATATTGAATATGAATATTGAAAGTTTTTATTTATTATATTAATTTATTTATTATTAATAATTTATATTAATTAGTATTTATATTATTAATATGAATATTGAACTATTATAAATATGAAATTGAACTATATGAATATTGACTATTGAATATAATACGCGAATAAATTGAATATATGAATTTAAATACACTCTCACAGAGTGTATAAACTGAATTTGCTCTGTGCAAGTCTGTGTTATCACACTGTCTGATAAACGCATCCTGAAAATGGGCGAACGCCCGAAACCGGTTGATGACCACAAAATGAAGCAGGCTAACACGGAAGATGTCTTTGATTGCTTTCCAGTTCTGCGGAACCAACCACCACAACTACTAGTCAATATGTAGGTCGTCACCAACTCTAGATTTATGTATGTTAGGGAATTAGGTAAAAATGTTCCAAGTTTAATGAAAATTCGTCCATTTTAAAATTATATTAACTAAATGTAAGCGGTAGTCTTATGAGTGTTTCAGATCAGATATTTTTTCCTGGTGTGATAAGGTGATTGATTGTTAACTGATGTAATTAATTATAAAAAAGTTATGGCATATCTATGAGTTAGGTATCATTTTAAATAGCCTTCACAAGTTTTGCTGACAGAAGCAGATGCCATTATAACGTAGTAGTTATAAGACACACAGTCAGTCTAAAAAAAAAAAAAACTAATAATCTCTTAACTCCTGGATAATTCTAAGGTCAACTAAACGATTAAAAAAAATAAAAATAAAATTCAAATATTGACGTAAATTGGAATTGTAATAACTATTACAGCAAGAGAAAGTCGTGCGAGTGTTTCACACCGGATCATATTTAAAAAAATATAAATATTAACTCAATTATTTTAGGAATTAACTAAATAGATAAAGTGACCATGCATTAGCCATTAAAACTCTTTTTTTTAATTGAGGACTTTATTTGATGTGGAAGTAATTAAGTAGTTAAAAAAAAAAAATTGCATTAATTATTTTTCTAAAGTAAGCAAGCATGAATTAAGTGATATATTAAAAAGTACTGACGGTAAAAACATATTCAAATTCATATTAGAATAAAAATATAAAATGAAAAAAGGCCTGCTACACATACGTACATACAAACTAGGTCACAACTTTCTCTGAAATATAAGCTTTTTTAAATTTATTAGAATAAATTATAGAAGCTCCTATATTTACAGTAGAACAATGTAATTTACGTGATTAATACATTTAATTGTATTACATTATTAATGTGCTTTATTTTAAAATGAAAAACACATTTTTATTAAATTACAATTTACAAAAAGCCTTTCAGCAGTGGCTACAAATTAAAATTACAATACATGTATTTACGCTACATAAACAAAACAAAAAAAAAAGAATAAAGAAAAATAAAAACATAAAGTCAGATTCTCAATTAACACGCTCCTATATTCCAATGCATATTTAGTGAAGTAATATAATGGTTTTCAATTGTCATATGTTGCCAGATTAATAATTAATTTACAATTTGATTATAACACTACTGTGCGCAAGAAAGAATGACGAGCTATACCAGCAGCGCCCGCTCTAGGGAGGGCACCAGGGCATTTTGTCCAGGGCGCCGAAATTTAGTGGCGCCATTTTGGCTGTAAGTAGGAGAAAAATATTGATGTATTTTAAATTCTCAATTAATAGAAAATTTCACATATCGATTTTTTCGTTCGCTAAAAATTTACAATCCGTAGCATATTTATATTGTTTATCTCTAAAAGCTAAAAATATTTACACTGTTACTGATTAAAAATTAACGCAGAATTTGTAAAGGACGATGCTTGAACTTGTTTGTACATGCATGTACTTCTCTGAACAGAATAGCATTAGCAAGCGAGCAGAGCGCTGCTTCAGCTTGCGTCTGTATATAGATAGACTTGCTTAAAAAAATATGTATATAATCTTAAGGGGCGGCAATTTGTCTTTTTGTCCGGGGCAACGTAATCGTTAGAGCGGGCGTTGATACCAGCTGTTTAAAGAGCTAGATATCGTCATTCTTATAAGAATGTGTCGACTCCGATGGATAGATCACATAGAAAGAATGGACGAAGAAAGACTGCCAAAAAAAAAAAAAAATCCTTTGGAAGACCAGGTGGTTCTCGCCAAAGAGGAAGACGACGGCGCTTGCGATGGATAGATAACGTCCAGGATGACCTATCAATGTTGGGAATTCTAAGATGATGGGCAAAAGTCCAAAATACGGATGGCTGGCACAAACTTGTGGATAAGGCCAGTGTCCTCGTGTCCTCTAGGACTGTCGAGCCGATGTAATAATAATAATAATATAATTAGTACTACCAAAGTATCTTTCCTTAATAAATACTAGAGTAAGGCCATATTGCCATAAAATGCAATGTATCCTGTATGTAATTTTTGTTGCATAATAAGCATGTATAGATTTTATCAGAGACCCAAGGATTTGTAATTTATATTCTATAACTCTCCCCTTACTTGGAAACACAGTTTTTATTCAGAATTATTACCAGAAAATATAACTCTACAAATTAATAATAGACATCCTGATTTTATTTCTTTTGTACAATAGATGATACAGAGCGGTTTGAGCTTTTGATATGAATTCATTTTTTACATTTCCTTTTATCATTTCTACCAGTTTCACCATTTGCTTCGTACAACTTTCTAATGAACTAAAGGGATTTTCCAAGGTACAATTATTGAACTTATTAGCAATACTAAGCCATTCTTTGAAACATGTCAGTTTCCTTTGTGCCATTAAAGTACCTTTGTAACTATCTTTTGTAGTCTATTATCATTATACAAACAGATTTTCAAAATGTAATTAAAATGTAACTCGAAAAGTTTTAAAAAGTACATATTATGTTTGTTGTGATAATTTTGTTTTAACGTTGTATGTATTATAAATATCTACAGTTCACTAGAAAAGTATTTTGTTGGCCATATATCTAACATGTTATGAATAAATTTAGTCAGGATCTGTCCTGATGTTTGCCAGAACCTTTACGCTGTTGCTGTGCTAGTACAATAACAAAATGTCTCTAGTTTTTATTGTATATGAAAGTTATTTGGACACGGTCAAAAAAAAACTGTATGGCTGAATCCTGAACCTTTAATTTAAGATTAAAGAAGTATTACTTGTAACACTGTATATTTAACAACAAAACAAAGCAAAGATATTCCTTAGCTTCAAGTTTTCTGGTCATCAAAAACCTTAATCACCCACCAGCTCACCCACAAATTATTACATAAAATGGATAACTTATGTGATTATATCAGTGAAGAAATTTCTACATACTTATATTTCATATTACACTTCAATTGGAATTGATAATTCTAACTTTTCAATATCCTGTAGTACAACTGGACTTCCATTATTTAGATGTAGGATCAAGACTTTGAGAGGCACAGTATATGTACTATTTTATAGTGTATTTGTAAAAGATACAAAGAAAAAAGATTAGAAGTCAGTAAAAAAAAAAAAAATAATAATAATGAAACATAATGGATGAATAAGGTAAAAAGAAAAGTGTGTAATTACGAAGTGCATTTCCTACATCGTCCTAGACAATAGTACGTTCACAATACTGTACATGCGGCTGGTTAAAAAGTAAATGTAGGTGGGAAAAACGTTTGGTACAATCCACAGATTGTCTAGAAGCCTAGATAATAGTTTGGTTGGTATAGAAAGCTATGTTTTTTTCTTATAAGTAACCTTACTATCATCCTACACTAAAGTTAACACCAACTGCAACCTACTTATGAGGAACTATTTTTAGAAAAACAAAAAATAATATAGTTTTTAATACATATCAAAATCTCGTCAAAATATTAAAAGCAACCCAGCGTGGTATTATTATTTGTCTGTGGGGAGGGACCAAGCCTTACGCTATCCAAAGCCCTACTGGGACCATATAGCTACCTCAAGAAAAACAACAACAAACCGAGACAAGAACAAATATCCATACCCGGGGTCTGACCCACCTAAGATTCACCGCAATCCGAACAAATAGGACAATAATATAATGAGTTTCAGAAGGAGAGATGATGGGTTGTATAGATAAATAAACTAGAAGTATGGGTGAACACTGTATAATCGAAAAGTAGCACTAACTGCCTGGACTTCACACTAAAATATTTAAAATGGTAGTTGATGTTGTTTAAAGAGAAAGGTTGATGACGCGTTGTGACTGCTGTATGAACTCTGCTGCAAGACCGTGGTCTACTCACAGTCTGGCCTAAACTAGAGAGTGATTCTGTCTCTCTCTCTCTCTCTGTGCTTTGGATCTCTCTCTTCGGATCCTTTTACAATAACCCCTAAGAGAAATAGCGTAAACTCTTCCACAGACAATCCGTTTCGACCAAAGGTCCTGAACCTAATTTCCTCACAATCCAAGCAATCTGTCATAAGATGGATGGGTGTTTTCTCCTCTGTCTCATATACTCTACAAAAGAGATGCGGCATGAGCCCCATACACAGATGTGTCTCCTTAAACCACAATGTCATTAAGGGATCCAACTAGATGCCTGAGAGAGTTTCGTGAAACTTCAATGTAATATTATGTAAGTTCCTTCTATTTTGCAGATTAGGATATTTATACTAGCTAATTAAATATACAGCAATTAAATGAAGGGTATCTTGACTCAAAGTCTGATTTTAATACATACAAGCAATGGTAAACACGTTCACAAGTAAAAAGAATGTTTTTCTCATTTATTCATTTTAAAACCAAAATAAACGTTCACAGCGCTAAAATGGTGACTCGGACCAATACATAAATCAGGCACCAACAGGTGAGCAGTTAGCGGTCTGTGAGGTAATGAACGATCTGTCTGAGCATGATCCGGTCAATTTCCGGCAACCCAATGCAACGGACCATTATACCAGGTGGTTGGAACAAAAGTTTATCATTGTAAACGGCGTACATAAGGCAGTTAGGGCAACCGTAATTAAGATTTTAGGAGTAGACTATACTCCTACATTTCAACCTCTTCCACTAGGTCCATTATTACCAAGGAAGGCAAGATTCGGGGTACACTGCCTGCCGTCACACGTATAGACGGCTGTACGACCAATCATGATACAATACCGTGTAAGGGGCCAATGATGCATAAAAGATGCAACGAATCAGTAACTTATAGTAAAAAACCTAAACTTAAGTAGTAACGGAACCAAAGCTTCCGACTAGCGTGAAATATCTTTTCCACTATGAAATCCTTAATGAACTATTTTAAACATTCTATTACTAACTGACCACTAGACATAGCGCTCGTAACCAGCCAGCAACAACACCGCAAATACATCTTATGTTTCTCAATGTTCTTATATACAAATAACAGGATTAATGAAACACATCAATTATGAGCAGTGAATTAACAAAGTAGGTTCACAGTAACAAAGTAAAATTTGAATTTTGAATTGAACAAATTTGACTAGTTAGTCTTCGTATAAAGAGCAACAGAATTGCTAAGAAAGAAAGAGTAATTTTTTGTAAATATATAGGAAATAATTCTCAAGTTTACAATAAAGTGATAAAAGGAGAGGTTAGTTTAGAAGTAAATAAAAGTTTGATAACAAGAAGTGCCCATATACTCTCCTTAGTAACAAAAGGAGAAAGCGGACTATATAAAGGATAAAGGAAATAAACTTTCCAATCCGATTACATTGTCACTAAAAGTATTCGCACTGTCTGAAAAAGTGCCCATCCACTTATCACTATCTAATACAAATAAACAAAGGAGAGTACCTCACTGCTTAAATCAAGCTGATTCATGGTCTACCTAGCCAGGTGTTCTGAAGAAACTTCCTACGTTTTTCTGCCAACAAATAAATTCAAAAACCCTATGTTCCATAATAAAGATATATTTTTCATAAATACGCCAGGCTACATTGCAGATTGATTATAAGGCTGAAATAATGTTCAAGAAGGAACATCTTCATGTTCAGCCAATGTTCCTGACAAAAACTCTTGAACAATAATTTTAAATATGTACATAAAACAGAAATGAGGAAGGAAAGGAGACTTAAATAATTACCTATTCACGGACTATGTTGGAAAGTGTGGAAGTTACAATATTTGATATGAATGCATTAAACTGCAATATTCACTCATAAACAAGTTACTTTCACAAATAAAGAATGTGGAAGAAATTGCACAGTTATTACTCCAAACTATTTAAAGATGATGGTCGTTTTCTTTATTTAAAACCAAGACAAGGAATTGTTCGTAATTTTCAATATTTCGCTATTTTCTTGAAAACGGCGGACTTTTAGAAAGATCTGAAGGACCTCTATGTTACGTATTCTTCTCAAATATCTTGACAATAAGCAGTGTACGACTCCTCTAAAACCTATTTAACATTGAAGTACATTAAATTCATTGTAGAAATTACGAGTTTGAAAAATATCGATGAACCAGATGATTTTTTTTTTTTTGAAAGAGAGAAATATGATGACGTCAGAGTATGGCAAACTGATTTTTAGGTGCTGAGATTAAAAGAGATGTTATCAGTCATTCAGTCCAGTCCAGTTGTTCAGTCAGTCATTCCGCCCACAAAAACATCAATTTTGTTATCAATCAAATTGAATAAGTTTCGGTAAAAATTCCTAATTTGAATAAATACCTAATTTCGGTAAAAATACCTAATTAACCACCAGAGCTTTTTACCAAATTTACACCTACTTAGCACTAATTACATCTACCTAGAAGGTTCTTGGGTTCATAAAAAATTCTACGCCTTCTTTTCAGTTTTTGCCAGCATCCCACAGTTTCTCCCATCCCTAAAAGTCAGTAGTCAAGGCTAGAATAGCTGCTGCCACACACACAACACACACACACACACACACACACACACACACACACACACACACAACCACGCGCTCCTCAATTTCCGACATTATCTTATCCAAGAGACTCCACCGTTAATACCTTTCTGGAATCTGCCCTCTCACCCATCGTAATGCCAGAACACACTCACCAACGTACTCCTCAATTTTCGGCAGAATCTTTTTTTAAGATACTCCTGCCAATACCTTCTTTAAAATTTCCCTTTAATCCATCGTAATGAATGATCTACTCAAAGGATTTAGTGCATTTTATTATATATGGACGAGCAGCTTTCATTAAGGACTAGTTTTGGTTCCTTGCGTAAAACTAATGACAGTTTTTTCTCAGAGATTTTTGACAATAACAATTCCACCTACCTGCCCTACAAAAACTACATGGTTCTACAAGAATTCTTGGCCCTATCTGCTATTCTTTGCCGTTCAAGCTCTATCCGCTTCCACCTCCATCGTCTAACTCCCACTTGTCTCAAAGCATCCTCGACATCGTCTATCCATTTCAATCGAGAACATCCCTTCGACGTCTTCCGACCAATCGATCGGTATGCCAACCAATAGTTTCTTTGGGTTCCTTTGGACATGTCCCACCCACCTTAACTGGCTCTTTTCTGGAATATTTGTTGTTATATTTCATTCTTCCTTATTCCCCATTGCCCATTTTGTAAGAGCGGCCATATATTCATCTGAATATTTTCCTCTGCCACGTGGTGAGGATTCTCTCGATTTCCTTCGTCAGTACCCAGGATTCACAAACATAAGTAACAACTGGTCTTATGGGACCATAGCTCTGTCTGTTAAACCTTTAATTTTAAAGGTTTTTGGAGGGCAAAGAAGCATGTGCTGCAATCGGCTATCGGGCTTTTTAAACTCCCCCAGCATTTCATTACTTTGTGATTCCCAAATCTTTAAATTAGTTCACCTACCGGAAGATATACTCTCAATTTTCTATGTCTCTTCACTTCTTCCTGAGTTCCAGGAAGTGTTTCATTTACACTGTTTTCTCTGCATTAATTTGTAGCCTTAAGTTCTTTACCGCAGCTTCGAAAACCAGCAAAATCCTTCTGGGAATTCCCAGTTGTAGCATAGCTTTCATCAATTGCTCTCTGTTTGAAATCGATGAACAGATGGTGCAAATCGATGTCGAATTCATCAGCCTTTTCTAATATTAGCCGTAATGACAATAACTGATCTACATTATTACTCCGACCTTCCATGATACCACGCTGATATTCTCCGAGGATTTTTCCCGCCCAAACTTTTTATTTCTGATTGAGAAGTATCGCGAATATATTTATATGCTGTACCCAATAAAGCAATACCCCTATAATTTTGACATTTTGATTTGTCGTTTTTCTTATATACAGGGCGTAACACAGCCCATGCATCACAGTCCATCCTTGTAGCATCTCTACCTCCAACCAAAATTCAATACCAGATTGTGAAATTTCTTTTGAAGGTCATTTTCACCGTATCTTATCATATGGGCATCTACTGCATCACAACTGATAATTTTTAAGTGATTGAATCCCTTCTTGGAATTCTTCAAATCTGGAGGCTCAATATCATTTTCTGTTTCCGTATCTCTCAAGGAGCTTTCATATCTGAATCTTCTTTTCCCAAGACATTTCTATTACTATTAAGCCAATTCCCAAAATACTGCTGCCAGGTTTCAACCACTTTCCAGCTTTTCCAACAAATATTCCCTTTCCTGTCTTTACAGGAATTTATCCTTGTTTGGAATTCATTTTTACTTCCTTATAAAATTTTCTTATTTGCTTTGTCTCATGCTACGTCTGTAAAGTCAGCAATTTTTCATTATCATTCTTTCTTTTGCCTACAAGACAATAACAATAGGTATTTGTTTCAAGGAGATCCAAAATTCTCAAGTACGTATAACATAAATGTTGTTTAAATAAGTATAAGTCATTTAAGTATAAGTCATTAGAATGTACTTTCTGTATCACTTACAAGATAAAAGCAAAGCTTAAAAGAGAAAAGCTCTTATTTCCGCCTAATAAGTAATGTTGCGTAGATATGCAACATTAAAAGTAGATTTTCCAATATCCATTTAGAAGATATAAAGATACTACTAAAAGTGATAAGAGGTTTTCATTTAGGAAAAAACACTACGCTGATGAGAGAGAAACTTCTACTTAAGTTGGCAATTAATTATACACAGAAGGATCTGTTTTAGAATTAGCTTGTTTCATTTCAGGTAGAGAGTTGTAAAGCTTGTTATAGATCCCTTAAGAAGATTAAACACTCTCCGTTAACGAACATCAATCGTGGATATTTTCTGACTGGTATTAATTCCAAGCAAAAACAGTTAGCTTTTGGGAACTTTATTAGTTACCGCTTTATTAGTTAATAAAAGTTAATATGTCACATAGTAACAGTAAACAGTAAACATATGTGAACAGTATATACCACTAGCAACCAAACAATATGCGATCGCCAAAGAAACTTGTATAAACACAACAAACGAAACTTATAAAAACCTACCAGGTTCATATACATATATATATAAATCTGCTGAATCGGTCTATTAATCTCTAAGCCTTGGTGATAAATGGGAATCATACATTAGTGCGACAAAAATCTGTGAAACACTCACTTACACAGTTTTAATTATAAACTGCTGGACAAAAGTATTGCATAAAATTTCAAAATATTATAATTAGAAGTTGAAAGGTATTTTCGTAATTTTTTTTTCTTATGGATTCATGTGGTTGAACATGAAAACAAGAACAACTACAACAAAATTAAGAAAAACCTGGTTTTATTACACAGAATAAAAAATAAAGCTCAAAAAAAAAAAAATCTGTAAAATTCAAAATTAAAATGGTTCTTATTTATTATCACTTCTTCATTTTTTTTCAACAGCATTTAGTGATACCTCCTCTTGCTCTGATAACTGCAGCAAGCCTCCTTGGCATTGAAGAGATTAGATTTTGGATAACCTCTTGAGAAATCTCATTCCATTCTTCAATAACTGCTTTACGTAGCTGTCTGAGGGGCAATCAGGCGAAGTCTGAGCCGTCTTCCAATTGTGTTCCAAAGGTGTTCTATTGGATTTCAGTCTGGACTTCTCGGTGGAGAAACCAAACGTCGAATTCCCAACATCCTGTAGGTACTCAAGGACAACTTGAGCAGTGTGACATCTGACATTGTCCTGCAATAATAGAAAATCATCGCCGGCTCTTTCAGAAATTGGCACAACATATCACTGAAGAACCTCTTCAAGGTAATTCCAGGCATTTAGCGTCCCATTTTCCACGATATGTAAGTCTGTATGTTCGTCAAAACTTATGCCTCCCCAAATCATAACACCGCCTCCACCAAAAGCCACCAATGTTGGAGAAATGTTAGCCTCTGCCTATTTCTCACCTTGACGCCTTCAAACTCTCATCCTTCCATCTGGAGAATGTAGTTTCATCCGACTCATCTGAGAATAAAACACGTCTCCAATCCTCTGTTGTCCAACTGACATGTTCTCGTGAATATTACAGTCTGGCGACACTATGTGCTCTGGTGAGAAGAGGGAGGCCCAGTAGCGGGGATCCTGGAAGCCAAGTTTGCTTCATTTAACCTCCTTCTGAATGTCCTACTTTAAATATGGACATTACGGACATCAGCGATCAAGTGACGTAATTGATTGCTAGTGACGAACCTGTTCCTAAACACATTCAGATGAATAAACCTCTCATTTGTACGAGTTGTACTTCTAGGGCGGCCCGTAACTTGCCGTCCGGAGTATCTCCCAGCCTCACTGTAGCGCATTAACATTCTTGAATCTGTGGATTGGTTCTTTCCTAGTTTCTGAGCAATTGTTGCTTGATTTAGCCATTCCTCATGTAATGTCACCATACGTACTGCAATTGCTTCCGAATAATTACTAAGAAGAGGCATGTTAAGAACAAAAAGCGAAAAAAAAGAAGAAGAACTGATAAGAAAAACTAAACAAAAATGTGTAGGGGAGAGATAAATTACCAGAAACAGTGAAAGTGAAGAACTGGAATTATTATTGTATTTTCAAGCGTTCAGAGTCACTTAAAAACATAAACAAATGGTTCAGTCTCTTATTTCTCTTTGGTTCAGAGTTCGTTTACAACGATTGTATAAAAAAAAAAAAAATATAGTAATAGACTGTAACTTCAAATTACATCATTTTAAAATTTTATGCAATACTTTTGTCCAGCAGTTTATATTAATGCGAATATTACAAACACAACGGAATATATATATATATTATATATATATAAATGCACATGCAATATATAATTTTAAATTCGTACTTCTTCCCATTAACCGATTTGCTTCAAACTCGGAATTTTGGCCACACACAAAATTCTAATTTAATACTATATAGACGATAGAATCTTATAATATACTGAAATGACACTTAAAAGAATAGCTGTCATCGTCTCTGAATTGAATTTACTGCCAAAACGAGGTTTCAATTAATAGTGATAGCTAGGGAAGGGAAGAGCTAAGTGTTAGCCTACTGGACTCCCACGCGGGAGGACCCGGGTTCGAGTCCAGCTGTGCTACCCTTAGATTTTTTGCTTCCTAGGAGCCTCTGTAGCTCACTGTCCCCGGTGATGGACAGTGTTGTCTGTAACGAAAGAACACGGTTCGGAGGCCGGCAGGGCACTGCGAAGGCTCCGGGCGCCATATCTGTTGGCACGCCTTAAATTAAAAAAAGAAAAAAAAATAGTTATAGCTCCTTTTATGATTTGGTTGATATACCAAAATTAATAAAGAAAATCTTGGAGCCGTTTTCGAGAAAATCACAAAAATTTAAAAATCTATTCACTCGATCGATTTTCTCGATTTCGGAGAATTACTGTTTTTGAGTTAGGCTGACCATATATATATAGTCACGAAATCACATTTTCGTACTTAGGGGACTTCAAAATATGTATATCCGGTAAAAATTCAATTTCCTCTTACAAAGAGTAAGAGAAAGTTAAAAACAAAACAAAAAAATGATTAGTTCCAAAATATAATCCAAAAGCCGCCAGATATCTTGACGGTCCGCCAAAAGATCCGTAAATGAAATGATTAAATAGAAAAAAGTTTACCGAAACGTTCTTAAAACAA
This sequence comes from Triatoma infestans, assembly GCA_011037195.1. Lineage (NCBI taxonomy): Eukaryota > Metazoa > Arthropoda > Insecta > Hemiptera > Reduviidae > Triatoma > Triatoma infestans. Next base: position 14,362 of record JAAEAF010000444.1, read on the forward strand.
GAGCATTTGTTACATAAACCTTTTAAATATCAAATGAAAATCTAATTTCAAATTACACACCGAAGATTTGCTTTAAACCAAATAAAAAGTACACAATTTCATTTCAATAATAATCACTTAATGCTTAGAAGATGATTTAATCATAAGAGATTACAAAGATATTCCCTAACCCTAACTAAAGTTATAAAAGGCACAGCAAGAGATTAATCGCTAACTAATTCAACAGAAATGGAAAAATGAAATTTCATCAGAATCTAGGGGGGGAGGGATTTTTCCCTCTTTTTAGCAAGTGTAATTAAAATCAGATTTCATTATTTAAAAAAAAAAAATAATAATAATAGAATTTTAATTAAAGGTAAACATTTATCGTCAGTTTAAACACTTTTAAACAGTGTTTACATTTACACACCTATATGCCGCCGTCTCTGTCCGTCCAATGGTAAAGATATCCATTATTTACAATTAAACATTTTTAATTAATTTACATAGTTTATTAAAAATAGTATGAAACAAAACTATAGTAAGAGTATTTTACACTAATTAACAATGATTATAAAAAAGACTTTGAAATATGAAACAATAATGTCTGTTAGCTACAAAGTAAAAAAGTGAATAAAAAAAAAAAAAAATCATGAATTTTATCTAAAACTTAATTCTTTGTGAAAATATCAAATTATTCTATTTCTATTTTCAATAAAAACTATATAACACCCACACTGCATACACTTTCATTTATTTCTCAACTTTGGATATACTTTCTTTAACTTAGAACTTTAATTTTGACCTCCTTTGAACTTTATTATAGCACATTTATAAGTTGAAGGACACTTTGAATAATGTTCGTAGAATCAATTTTTTTTCGGAAAAATGATTCAAATGAATCAAAAATAACGGAACGTAACCTATGTATTTATTATGTATATGAAGATTTACACAGTTAATACATAAATTATAAAATTTAAAGAAAAACGATATGCCTAGATATTGGAAAAAACTAATTTATTGGAAAATATTGGAAAACTGAAATTGCTCTGTGCAAGTCTGTTTTATCACACTGTGTGACAAACGCATCATGAAAAGATAGGCGGTCGCCCGAAACCGGTCGATGACCACAAAAAGAAGCAGGCTATCACGTAAAATGTCTCTGATATCGGAAAAGAATAGCAAGAATTCAAATAATCGTGCATTAAACTTTGACTATCAAAAATAACGTGATAAAAATTTTGCGATCATTAGTTTATGATATTCACACAAGATTACATACATACGAGTATACACATACAGATAGACAAGAAAGAGGAAGATAGAAATACCAAAAAATGGAGGCCTCATGTATTAACGAAGAGGATTCCATTTCATATTTCTCTGATATGAACACAAAAATCCCCTTAGATTTAAAAATCAGATTTTCAGCTTCTTCGGGTAGGCTATACTCCGACACCGTAGCCATCCTAGGTGTATTGTGCCATCCCCGAACCGTTACTTTTGAGAAATATATAAACCCTTAAGGGAAAACTACTTTAGAAGTTTAAGGGCGTTCACCATTAGATCTTTGCGTTACTAAAAGGTTTCTTATCGAAATTTGGTTATTACTACCCAATCAAAAACCAGGTGGAGGGCCGTTTCCTCCTTCTACTGACAGAGTCTGCACAAGAGTTCCGACGTTATTAGCCCCACCTTGCACAAATGCTTCCTGAACCTATCATGACCGGTAAATAAGTCCGTGTCCAGAGAAATCTGGTTCCTACAAAGGTTACTTTGGTCCTTCCTTTGCACAGTTTTAGCATCATCCTCATACTGTGCGTAGCTAACATCCCAAAGCGCCTCGAGCTTGCTTCGGAGCCAATCTCCAATAATTGCACGGACTGCTTCACTGGTTATCCCCAGAGCAGGCTCTGGTTCACAAAATGGAGTATTTGCCCCGTTCCTAGCCAGTTGATCAGCTGTCTCATTACCCTCAATCCCTGCATGTTCAGGCATCTATCTCAGCTGAACCTTATTGTGCCTGGAGAGTCTCATCAAAGCCTCTCGACAATCCTTGACTAGAGAGGAGGTGGTCCTGTAAGCCTCCAGAGCTTTCAGTGCAGCCTGACTGTCCTTGTCCCTTAGGTCTCTAAACATGTTAAGTCTCCTTACAATAGTAAGAGTACATAAAAGGTTAATCATTAATCTTCAGCATGACCGAAATCATTTCAATACATTTCCCGAAGGTTTTACTTTAACTATTTCTTCAAATTATGAAATATGGAAAGTCATATATTTTATAAAATAATAAAATGGACGTTCTTGTATGGAAATAATACTTTCTCTTACTCCTAATAAGAGGAAGAAGTACCGCGATCGTATACAATTTTCGTAATTGAGTTTTCATCAGAAATATATGTGGGACTTTGAGTGAAAAAAAAAAGTTTTTAGCGAGTGGTTTGTTTGTATAGTGTCACTGTATGTGTGTGTGTGTGTGTGTGTGTGTACAAAACATTGCAAAAAAGCAAGAGCGCTAACATAAAATAGAAGTTGTGGTTGGTTCCGCAGAGCTGGAAAGCATCAGAGAGATATTTTCTGTGATAGCCCGCTTCATTTTGTGGTTATCGTCCGGTTTCCGGGCGTTCGCCCGTCATCAGGATGTTTTGTCAAAACAGTGTGATAACATAGACTTGCACAGAGCAAATTTAGTTTATACACCCTCTATGAAAAAAGGAGTACACATCTCACTCTTGAGTGTATAAACTGAATTTGCTCTGTGATAAGTCTGTGTTATCATGATTTCGTGATAAATATACGAGGATAAGTCAAATACAAACCAGACTTTCTTAGTGGCTCATCAGGCCGTCCCAAACAAGATGGCGGGAGCAGCACATGCAAGGTCGGTATGCTAGGAATGGGGGAACTTAATCGGCAATTGTTTATCTCTGTTCTGTCGCCAGGACAGCCATGACTGTGCAAGAGGTTACATTGCGCGTTGCGCAACGTATTATTGTTAAGTTTTTAACTAACGAAGGCGTTAAACCAACGGAAATTTTGCCTCGATTACAAGCACAGTTTGGTGAAGGTACCCTTTGTCGGATCCAAATGTTTGAAAGGGGCTAAGAAGTTTAAAGGTGAACGTGAAAGTGTAGAAAATCTAGGTCACGATCGACGCCTAAGATCAAGTGTCACAGATGACAAATCCGTGCTTTACGTAATCTTATTGAAGGTGACCGCCGCGTAAAAATTGAAGAAATCGCTTCAGAGTAAGGAATCAGCCATGGAAATGCTTATACCATAATCACAGAGCATCTTGGCTTCAGAAAAGTCTGTGCTCGATGGGTACCGAAGTTACTGACCACAAATTAAAAAGAGATCAGATTGCAAATCACTGAGAGACTTTTGAATCAATTCGGGCAGGAAGGGGAGTTGTTTTTGAGGCGCATTTTGACATGTGATGAGATGTGGGTGCACCACTACAGCCGGAATCAAAAATAGCGAAAAAAAGATGAAGCATTCCCTGTGAAGGCAAAAACCCGTCTCTCTGCAGGAAAAGTGCTCGCGACTGTTTTTTGGGAATGGAGGGGAGTTCTACAAGTTCACTTCCTACACAATCGACACACAGTGAAAGCCGCCTTCAGAACCAAAAGATGGGGTATTCCAATCAGAGATGTCATCCTCCTCCATGACAACGCCAGGCCTCACAAGGCGACTTGTACCTATCACTGTGTCCTAACGCTTTAAGCAAATAAATAAATAAATAAATATTACAATAAAGACTGGTCGAGAACAAGCTTACATCGAACATTAATATTTCCTTTTATTTGTGTATAAAATAATAAAAATTCAAGAAATATATTTCAAAACGTAAGATATAAAATTTAAAAAAAAATGTATAAAAACGACAGAAAAAAAAATTAAACGTAAAACTATATACATTAAATTAAACCATTAATATAGCAGAGTATAACACCCACTAACTAACTAGCCTGACTTAGTATTGAATATTTGAACTAGGATGGAATTATACAGTCAACCATAAATTTTATGCCTGAAATCCAGGCAATACAATCAACAAACTCTAAAATAGGTTGGATAGATAGGATACGTGCACTAATAACAGGATTCTAGCAACGTCACTGATGTCATTTAAAACCCTAGTAGTATAACAGTGGCAGAGAGAGAAGGGGGAACAACTGCATATACGTGACAATAATACTACTGTAATTTATAACAATTGTAGTAAATTGTCCATAAATAGGCAATATGTATTTTCATTTATGTTTTATTATTATAAAAATATAGCAATTGGAATAGATTTTTTTTTTTTTTTAATTCAACAATATTTTGTACATTAAATTGATTTCTAGTAATATTTGTTAATTTTTTTCTTCTTTTAGCTAGGTTCTACTGATCACTGTCACGATGGAAATGTTCCCAGTACTGTTCTTTCGTTCCTAGAATCGCCTTGTAGACTAGTAGTTTGTTAACAGTCAATGGAACTACTAACAGTCTTTCCAAGATTGCCAAAGAAAATCTCCTCAATAACTACTACCTGTCCAATGGTTTCCACGTATCAACAAATACCCCCGAGAAAGAAAGCCTTTACTCTTTAGGGATTTTGGCATCACTGGGATTATCTCAGTCTAAAAAACACGAACAATATCGAAACAGATACCTGAGGGGTGAAATTAGTGGTAGTATTCAACGCGGAGATCACAGGTTCGAACAATGTTTAGATTTAGTCTTCCTCGGAGCCTCTATAAACTATAGACCACTGCCCCTGGAGACCAAGAGTACACTGAGAAGGCTCCGTAAATTCGGGGTAGCTATAAGGGCTCACGCCGATTTAGCATAGGCCTTCGCTCTCCCAAAAGTATATATAGGGTTAAAAGCTAGGAGAGATGATGCACATTTCAAGTTCTACCTTTATCAAAATATAGGAGATATATTAAAGAGATAATTCTTATAAAACATATGTCAACTACTATTATCTGCAAAAGAATGTTATTTTTCAAAATAAAGATATTCTCATTTATTCCAGAAACAAAATACAAATACACTACATTTGGAGTATAGATGACGAACCATAGGAGGAGACCTCTCCTCTGTGAAGGTAACATGGCTGATCGACATGAAACTTGGTAAACACTATGTCTAGGAGTCCAACTTTAACTACAGCTGGAAATCTTTCGTTTCAATTGCAATTAATATAGTATATAAAAAAATAAAATAATTTACTAAGCGTTATGAAAATTCACGTTACGAAAATAAACCCTGATGCGTATAAATGTTCCTAGAACACAGAAGAACACACAAAATAACAAGAATTTTGCAATATGTTCGCTTGTGATCTCTCTACTCCTGGACTAACTTCCATGACGCCACGTGGTGGCAAACAAGAGAACTAAAGCCTGCGTCTTTACTCCTACCGCGTCATCTCTCCTAGCTTTACTCTATACACTTTTATGCACTCACATACACACTTATGTCTGCAGAGTTAATAGATATGTATGAACTTTCGAATTTAAAGTATCTATGCAGAGAGGTGGCAAACTCTAGCTAATCACTATACATTTACACTTTATAGGTTGTACATCTTCCAGACTAATGCATTCTATACAAAAAACAACTATTTCAAAAATGGATATAAAACAAACTAAAACATGTAAAGTAACCTCTAAGTTAATGATGTCCAATTAAAAAAGAATACAAAGTCTTTCAGAACTATTTAGGTTAAGCAAAATTATATTTTTTATAATAATTTAGTGATGATTTTAAAATGTTAAAACAATTGTTCAAGTATCAGAGAAGTTTTCCGCGATAGCCTGCTTCTTTTGGCTGCTGCTCAATGTGGTGATGTGGTGTTGATATATATGAGTATATCAATTAAATTTGTTCTGTGCAAATCTATGTTATCACACAGTTTGACAAATGCAACCTGATGATGGGTGTACGCCCGAAACTGGTCGATGACCACAAAAAGAAGCAGGCTATCAAGAAAAATATCTCTGATGCTTTCCACCTCTGCGAAACCAACCACAACAACAATTTCTACTTACTTTAATTTTTTTTTTTTTTTTTTTTTTTTTTAATAAGGCGCGTTCACAATCTATGGTCATTGGCGCCCGGAGCCCTTCTCAGTGCACTGCCGGCTCCGGACAGTGTTCTCTCGTTACAGACAACACTGTCCATCACCGGACAGTGAGCTGTAGAGGCTCGTAGGAAGAAAAAATCTGGCTGAAAAAAAAAATGGCTCTTTGAATCAACTTCAATTTTGTATTGTTTATATTTGGCTCTTTTGGATGACGAGTTTGCCGACCACTGCAGTATTGTATCTGTGATATATCTTGGATAAGACGATTCAAGAATAGGTTTTCCAAGGCTGTTAATATTTCTATATTCAAAAATATTAACGGATTTTTTTTTTTTTTTTTAATTTAAGGCGCGCCAACATGTATTGGTCATTGGCGCCCGGAGCCTTTTCAGTGTACTGCCGGCCTCCGGACAGTGTTCTCTCGTTACAGACAACACTGTCTATCACCGGAAAGTCAGCTGTAGAGATTCCTAGGAAGTAAAAAATCTAAGGCTAGCCCAGCTGGACTTGAACCCGGGTCCTCCGCGTGGGAGTCCAGTACGCTAACCACTTAGCTATTCTCCCTATTAGTTTAATATTAGATTAATATATTCCCTTTTAGTTTAACATTATTAATATACTTGTTTAATACAAAGGTAGCAACTGTTTTTTTATTTATTTTTACTTTTAATATCTAGAGATTATAAGTACAACTTTGGCCACGGATTTTAGTGGAATTATTGTCACATTAATCAGCTGTTTATAGAAAGAAAAAAAAATTATTTCCTACTGACTTCAATTTACCACCGGAATGACTGCTTGCATAATTTTGCATTTATAATTATGGAGAGATAATGATCACAGAATAGTTTCTGCAAGAAATCTTATTAATGATGGAAAATTATTTAATAAAAAAAAAACACACGTTAACATAACTTTACCTTAATGATGACGTTGATGATGATGATGACGATAACAAGATGGCGGTTTAATGATAAGTTCTTCTAGCACCTGCTGCTAGGATGAATGACAAAAAGCTTTTGTAATAAAGTACAAGAGAAAATTACTATAACCAGTGAAGAAATGGGCAGCCCATACTTTCTACAATAAAGTTGGATGAAAGTGTACAGTGTAATGTATAAAATAATAAATGTACGTAGCGTGCTAAGAAGATAGTTGTGGCAGGTAAAAGAAATTATATAGAACAGGAAGAGATGAAATTCTTTAGATGACACATAAATTTGAAAACTTTATATTATGGAAGCAAGAGTAAGTAGCAAGCACTCTCCTTGTTACAGTGGGGAACAACACACTAACCAGCTTTGGTTGGCATCAGATTGTGACATTTGTTTGGCCTCCATCGGTAACAGACTTACTGGCACCCATAATACAACTCCTTTCCTTGCCATTTAAAGTTAAAGGTTAATTATTGTTTTATTGGAAATACTTATTATATTACTTTCTTTAACTACTGTTGGAGAAAGTATTGCGATCGTGCCAGATTTTGGAAATTGAATTTTCACCGGAAGTACACGTTTTGAGGTCCCCTGAGTCCAAAAAAGGGTTTTTAGAAAATGGTCTGTGTGTGTGTGAGAAAAGAATATCTCAAAAACAAAATGTTGCAGGAAGTTCAAATTTGATATTCCGTTTAGGTATAAACACCGACCGCAACAGACACGATGATTTCGGACAAGATCCATCAACCGGAAGTGCCACTTTATTGAATGGTTTTTCAGTTTTTTTGTGATTTTCTCGAAAACGACTCCAACGATATCCTTTACACTTTATACATCAACTACACATACAAAGAGCTACAACGTTTATTTGAAACATTTCTCCGGGAAAATTCCTTTAAGAGTACTTTTAGGGGAGGGGTGGGGTTACAGTTTTCTCTTAAGTACTATTCTAGTTATTACACAATTCTATCGCCTAAATAATATTAATTTTTGTTTTAGTTTATTTATTTTATGAGAAAAATCTGTTAAAATAACAATAATTGCTATTGCTCACTGTTGATACTATCGCTTGAGGAACCTGACTGGAGAAGCCAAAAACATCCAGCGATGACACTCCCGGCATTGTTAGGGTATAATGGGTTTGTGAAAGAGAGAAATTGGGTTTGTTAGATAAATAAATTAGAAGTAAAGCTGAACACGGTATAATAGAAAAGTAGCACAAACTGCTTGGACTTTACACTAAATTGTATAAAATGGTAGTCAGAGGTAAAGAGAAAGGTTGTTGACACGTTGTGACTGCTGTATGAACTCTGCTGCAAGACTCCTGGTAGACTCCGCCGTAGCTATATTTAACAGTTTCCCCCACTTTAGTCTGGCCTAAGCTAGAGAGTGATTCCGTCTAATTTTATGTCTCTCTCTCTCTCTCTCTCTGCTAAGGATCCCTCTCTTCGGATCCCATTAGATAGGGCGTTGAGTTGTGAAGGTTATCCCTAAGCCACTTCCTTTTCAGTCTCCTTATTGTATTCCGTGGTAAACTTAAGTTGGAGATACGAGAGAATTGTTATGTTGTGACAGTGTTTCGTGAAACTTTTTGTATTTGGTTGTGATTGTGTCTGTCACGAATGGTATATTGAGATCACTGCGTAGGGTTAGGTTTGAGACGTAGTGTGTATCAGTAATGTGTCGTAGAAGTTTAGATTGGAAGGCTTGCATTCTGTATAGATTGGTAGGTTTGCTAGAACTCCAAACTTCGCAACCGTACACCCATATAGATATCGAGTTATAGTTTTGTAAATTAATATCATGTTGTAGAGGCTGTCGTTTAATATTAATTAAAATTAAATATGTTGTCGAAAATCGGATGACAGGAAATGCCTCTTTACCGAATAAGTTTTTCAGTTTTTTGTGATTTTCTCCATAAAAATGCCGACGCTTTTAAACATTAATAAGAATTATAAGTGTGAAGAAAATTTACCATTTCGCCGTAAGTTAAAGTGTGTGAGTGTTTCACATCAGATTTTTTTAAAATATAAACGGAAATCAATTCTTAGATAAATATTTTGATCTAAAAGCGAATTTTAACATTTGATTCGAATTTTGAATTTCTTATCAAAATTTAATTGATGAATAAAATTATTTAGCTGACTTCAGCATAGAATCACTAGCGGAGGTGAAAATTACAGTCTTAAAATTCTTCTTCTGCCGGCTTTAATCCATGTACAAGAGAGCGTGAGAAATAACAAATCTCACGACAATCTCCCACTCGAATCTTATCATTTTACTTCATAATGTTTCTTTCACTTTTATTCTACTAGCTGGATAATTGTTTCTTTAATTTACTTTTTCTTTTTTTCAGCTTTCATATATCATAAGACTTTGGTCTCCTTTACACATTTCTTCAGTTGACAAAATTTTGCTAGTGTTCTGCATTTGCATTCTCGATGATCTTGCTACCTTCTTCTTCTTTGCCAGCCTTCATTCCTTGGTATTCTTTGTTTTCCTGTTTTGTATGCTTTGTGCGAAATATTTATCCTCGTATGATGCCTCTAGCCTATCTCAGCCTCAGCGAATTTATAATCAGGATGACACTGGATATGTAAATGACTTACCTTTATGACTTAATGGCGGCTTCCTTCACTTTCTTCCTATACATAGCGGTAAAGTATTCTAGGCATTTTCCTTCAAAATTATCCAACTACAGCTTTCAATTTCTATGGTATGTTCGGAGGATTAGAAGAATACAACCGTTGTTACAATTTTTTGGAATTGATCAACTTAACATGGAAGAGATTTTTGGAGCTTAGCAGCAACTTTATAACCTTTGAGCCGAATGGTTCCAAAAGATTAAAATTATTATTGATGAAGAAATTATTCACAATTATTTTAAGATGTATTGGTCAGACCTTAATCTCGTTAAAAACAACGATCTCATACAATTTAACTGTGGCACAAAGTAACACAGTTGTTTCCCCCACCAAAGCGAAGGCAAATCTTCTTTATAACTAAATTTCTGTATTTAGTTACAGCTTGTTCAAGTATATATATATAATACAGAGGGAGTGAAGGAGAGTGCGAGATACCGCTGCAATTTTACCAAGATTATTGTCGCGAAGAAAGCTAATATTGTACAAAATAAAAAAAACCGCATGTACTAGATGACTCTGAGTAAAACTACTATCATAACTTGCCTTTCTACAGAGATATGGATTGAGAGGTAGCAAAAATATTTCACAAAGAAGAAAATATACGTTACAAAATATGACCAATTTATATATATATATATGTTCCAAGTTACACAAAAAATGTCTTAACTATTGAAAGAAGATATGATATAACTTGTTATATATATAGCTTGTATATAGTTTATATATGTTACGTATATAGCTTGTTATATATATAAGATATATATATATATAACAAGCTATATAAGATATATATATGTATAATCATAAATGAATTACTTGCAATAATAATAGTAATTCTAAAGATTTAATGATATAAAATACTTTACTAATGTCTAATTAATAAATCTGCTTACAATTTGAAGATGTAACTTTTTAATATAGCACAAGAATCTTTGGGAGGGGGGGGGGAACAGTTATTTACTGACAAGAGAGTAAAGTCCCATAAGTCTGCCCACAAAACGCAAGAGAGAGTTGTAAAAGGACTTTACATTCGGGTTAAATATATTTTTTCTAGAATGGGTAAAACTATTTAAAACAGGATACAAAGTGGTAAAACATGAACGGCTAGGATTTAGTAGAAAATGTATAAAATTAAGCAGAATTATTTTAATCTATTGTTTAATTGATTATAAAAATTTTAACACAAATATTTAAATTAAGAATTTCCATTTTACTTTAATATTATTAAAACAATTTTTAGCATACTTTAACAATTTTTTTTTTTTTAATGCAAGTTGGCAACACTGTTTATTACTTTTAATCTATAGAGATTATAAATCACTTTTAAATTTCTCTAAACGAAAAAGTTCTGAACAGATTTAAATAAAAACTTTAACCATTAATTTTAGTAGAATAATTGCCACATTAATCAGGCATTGTAGAAAATAAGTTATTTATCCAACAGTGAGTAAAGTAATTGCTCTTTTACACTCGAGTTCGGGAACCACATAAGTGCAGCAAAAACTGGACGATAGTGTAAAAGTACTTTACTTTCATATTAAATATTCATTTTTCTTGGGCAATCGAATAAATTGGTCTCAAGTTAAATGAATATAAAAAATGCAAGCAAATACAGAGAATGTAATTTAATTCAAGTAAACTACTCCCTCTTTCTATAACCGGCTTTCTTTGGTATAAAATCAAAATTTGCAATACGTTCTTGTTTTCGCAGGAATGTCGGGTTAGTTTAAATTGAATAATATTAATATTACTTTATAACACTTGTGAGAAAAAGTAATTGGCTGTTTTTACTTTCTATCACTAGTGATTAAAAATATAGCTTCACTTACTACTTTTGATTTATTAATTGTTACAATATTACACGGTTGTAGATAAAATAATTTTATAGGATTATAAGAAATTATTCAATTAAATTTTCAATTATTTTTAATTTATTATTTTTCATTCAAAGAAATAATGTTGTCTAATAAATAAATCTGTATGCAATTTTAGAGGGATTTTTTTTAAAACAGTGAAGAATGGAAAAAAGTCATTATTAATGATTTTTTTTTATGGAGGGGGGAAAATGCCTTTGCACGATTGTGGGACTCGCATCCACTAGAAACCCCCTCTTCCCTCGCAGGCATGCGCCCACCCCGGAACTGCTAAGGTATTACTTCGGGGTGGTGCCTCGTAATATGCCCCAACGGGCCCCACTCCAGATTAGCTGGAACCCGTCCTCGGGAGGTCGAGGTGCCATCTCAATAATCTTCGTCCGAAGGACCGTCCGGACCGTCCCATCGGTCTTTCGGATGAGCATGGTCCTCACCACCGTTTCTGAGGTAACCATCCCGATTTAAACCTCCAGCCTTTGCCTTTCTCTCGCCCATCTCCCGCACCCGAAAAAGGTGTGACAGGTGGCGTTCCCGTATATGCACGCCGAGACTCCCACCTTCCCCACCCTACCCAGATAAACGGCAAAACAACCGTGCCCCGTGAGAAATTGGGTGAGGAAGTAGTCAACCTCGCCGTGCTTTCTACTTACCCATTCCGCCAAGCTTGGGATGATCTTGCCGTCCACCTACCGCGTTGCTCTTCTTCCAAACGCTCTTGCACCTCATCATCATGGTCCTCCATTATTAATGATGTTTAGATCATTATGGCATAACGTAACATTATAAACAAAATGTTATAACAATATAAATGAACCATGTATAAACTGATAAATTGATATAAATACGTAAGTATGTACGGATTTTGCTCTGTATATATCTGTATTATCACACTGTTTATCAAGACGAACGCCCGAAACCGGTCGATGATCATAAAATGAATCTGGCTAACACGGAAAATATTTCTAATGAATATAAATGAACTATTTAATGTTGAAATTTATTTAAGAAAAGAAAATTGAAATGTGTACCGTTAAAGAGTTAATCTTTCATTTAACTTTGGTCGCATGACTGCGTGCGGTAAAAAAACTCTCTATAAATATAATATGTAGGAACGATACATGGGAAACACTAGTAAATTGAATCGATTTAAGATTTAAGCACAAGCTGTAGCAGCCAATTTGTTTAATTAGTTAAAGGTGCGAGTATCTCATTTTAACTAAAAAAAAAACAACAATTAAATAATATGACATGCCTGTATGAACTATTCTTATGAGCTGATTCCTCTTCTTAACAATAATAATAACGGTTGCAATACAATCAAATCAAAAACCAAACCGAAAGTTTATTGAGCAGTCAGCTATTGTTGGAATTAAGCCAGCTCTTGTGGACTAATACATTCAATACCAATCGTACCGAGCACTGCCATCATGCAGAGCACATCATCTACGCATTAACCCCTTTTGTAATATACTAGCAATCTTGAAGCTGTCTCTAGCTCCCACATAGAATATTATTCCACTAGTATGGCTGTCACACAAAAAATTCATACAGAGGCACTTTTCAATAGTAATGCGACATTTTTACCAAATGGGAAATGCCAAAAAGCTTAATTAACGGTTACCGAAAAAGTTGATTAAAAATTAAAAAAAAACAAAAAAAAAAAACACGCAACGAATATGTTCTTATTCCATCTTTTACGTTATTTAAATGATCCAGTTCTTAAAAAACTAAAGCATTGAGTACTGTTCTATAGGGCAATAAATCCTCACAATGGTTAGAACCAAGAGGGACAACCAAAACACTTTTCAAAAACCAAGATGTTCAAAAAAAAAAAAAGCATCTGATCACTATTTGATGACCCACAAATCACTTTCTGTAATTTCTTGAATCCTGGGGAAACCAACACGACAATAATGACGATCGCAATACTATTTCAAAATAGAGACAGTGTGCACTAAAATTGCAAAAATTTTCCAACTAAAGTCGGTTAAAAGTAAAAGACCAATATTTCTCGATGATAATATAAAACGATATGTTTCACAAATAGCTCACCGGAAATTAAACCAACTTATGACACTCCGCCCTATCCAGCATACTCACCAGATCTCTCTCTAACTAACTACCACCTCTTCCGGCAAGAAAAACTCTTCACACACAAAAATATTGTAAGAATTCACCGCTGACTTCATGGTTTATTTTACCGTATTTATTTCACCAACAAGCCTCCTTATAATAAGTTAAAATTCTCAGTTTTAAAAATGATAATTAGGAGGCAACTGGTTTTCACTAAACTAATAACATATTTTTGAGTTTTTTAATAATAATTTTTTTCCTCTTTAAATATTTTATAAATTTAAATATTTTATAATTTTATACATCTTATAATTTAAAGACCCTATGAAACATGTTTAGCTGTCGTCTGCCATCATATAGTCTCCAATAATTCAGATCTTATATATAATGGAGCTGATGAGGAGAGAAATTGGGATGATTAATTAGACGAGATGTGAAGACATTGTTATAATATAAGTTTACACAAACTGCACTGTACTTGTAATGATTTAATAGAATAAAGGTACCCGCGGCACGAATCAGTGATTTTGACAAGGCTAAGGATAGGTCATAGCGTGTGACTCACGGGCACCTCCTTATTGGTGGGAGAAGACCGAGGTGCTCTCATTGCCGAGAAAGGCTGACGGTAGCGCACGTGTTGGAAGGGTGTCAGGCACTGCACAGGCAGAGAGAAAGAACAGGCCTGCCACATGATAAGCGCGTTGTTTTACAAGAGGGTTCTCCTTATATAAGGAGGCTATTTGACTATTTAAAAGATATAAATCTATACAACAAAATTTAGGTTTAGTAGTTAGGATAGGCAAGTCTGGGTGAAGGAATATAGAGTACTTCACCCAATAGGTTAGTTATTTTAAAGGGGAAAGGAATATCGAGTACTTTCCCCTTCGTATATATATTAGTATGAATGTATTTATTGGCGTGAATGTATTTATTAGCGTGAACGGTTTTATAGCGTGAATGTATATGTTGGCGAGAATGTGTTTATTAGCTTGAACGGTTTTATAGCATGCATGTATTTATTGGAGTGAATGTATTTATTAGCGTGAACGGTTTTGTTTTACAGCATGAATGTATTTACTGGCGTGAATGTATTTATTAGCGTGAACGGTTTTATAGTATGAACGTATTTATTGGTGAGAATGCTGGAACAAATGGTTAGGTTAGTATTTTATCTTTTTTCCTGGGGTTGAAAGAAAATTTATAAAAGTATTTCAACCCCTTAGATTTAGTTTAATTTAGGATTAGCCTATTATAGAAGGTGCAGGAACATATGTTCAGAGTACTGCACCTTTAGTTAGTTTGTTCAATAGCCTCCTTAAATAAAGTCATATAACTAACTGTACTAAATATCTATGAAAATTATAATTACAAATGGAAATATTGATGCTTTTGGTTTTTGTCCAAATCACCCCCATCATGTTCATCATGTTCTAGAAGTTAAGGGATGACACAATAATATTCCACACTCCCTCTCGTCGACTAGATCGATGACATAAGTGGGGAAGTGTGGGAAGAAGAAAATTAACAACCAACGGCTCCACCCTACTTTGCTGAGCAAAGTATTGTGGTGGCTGCCAAATAAGGTACTTGTGTCATCCCAGCTCGAGTGGCATACGGATTGGAAAGATGTATAATAAATATGGGGCGCTAATGACCACAGCAGTCGATGCGCCGCCCCCCCCCCCAAAAATAGAATAAAGGATTAGAGTACAGTTATGACACGAAGTGAAATATGTGTCGAATCTGATAGATCGATCCCTCACTGACTTATATACAGGTTCTCCCCACTCTAGCCTGCTTAAGTCAGAGAGTACCAGAGAGAGTCTGTTTTTCTCTCGGTCGGGCTTGGCTCTCTCTTTTGCCGTTACATTATATCTCCATGATCTTCAAATTATTGAGCGTATTTGAATATTCTCTGTTGTGGTTGGTTCCGTAGAGTTGGAAAGCATCAGAGACAATTTCTGGTGATAGCCTGCTTCTTTTTGTGGTCATCGACCGGTTTCGGGCGTTCGCCCATCTTCAGGATACGTTTGTCACACAGTGTGACAACATAGACTTGCACAGAGCAAATTCAGTTTATTACACACTGACTCACAAACGAATTGCTCTGGGCAAGTCTGTGTTATCACACAGTGTGACCAACGCATCCTGAAGATGGGCGAACGCCCAAAACCGGTCGATGACCACAAAAAGAAGCAGACTAACACAGAAAATATCTCTGATGAATATACTCTGTTTAACTATAAGCATACCGATTTTTATTGTACGATAAGTATCACGATAATTCGCGGTTTTTCTAATAAACTGAAATTATTGGATTTATTTTAAAGTAAGTTTTTCAAATTAAATAATTAGATTCGGGCGCCAATGACCATAGATGTTGTCGCGCCTTAAATTAAAGAAAAAATAAAGTGTTTTATTTGGAATTACTATGTATGATTCTGGAAAATCTATGATATATTAGGCTTCAAATACTGCTGAGCAATTATTACCAAAAATTGATAATGCAATCACATTCAAGTCACACCTACTGAGATCTAATGAGATCTAATTTTTTTAATGGAATAATGAAGTAAAAAACAGGTCATAGTAATGAATGTTTCAACCCACATTTTTATTTCAATTTAATAGTTTTTTCGAACTATTTTTATCAAGAACTGAGGCAAGAGATGTTTCAAAACTGTTAATAAATCTATTCTTTAAAATAAATACATTTTTTTTAAAAGGAAATGTATACAAGAAAATATAATGTATAAACTGTAATTATAAAATGTAATAAATCAATGTTTAATAGTTGTTAAAGAAGCTGCCATTAATTTCTAATAGGATAATATATTACAAACTACGAAATGATTTGTTCATCCAATATACGACTAGTAGACTGTAATATTTTTAATGAAACCAATAATCAAAGATGATTGTAGACAATTTTTATAAATGAACTGTGTTAAATTATTAAAAAAATCCGATGTGTAACACCCCACAAGACGAAAGTCTTACAGAGAAATCTTTCTGCACTTAATAAGAAAATAAGAAAATTATCTAATTTTTTTTTTAAATACGAATATTTTTTATTAAAGCCATAACATAAATACATAGATGGTTAAGGGTACACATTTATTATCTATCCAAGGCAGGTTAATAGTTGTAGTGATTACACTGAAGTTCAGAAGAGAGTGCCAATAACATTGAACAAACCTATTAGATAACATTTGAAATTTAACGTCTTAAATTCGAAGAGAAATCCACAAAATTAATCCCCTCCCCCTCTACACCAGAAAAATGTTTCAAATAAAAGTGATACATGTAAATCTGTGCAAACAGCAATTTTTGAGAAATGTTGAAAAAACAATCTGGTCTGAAACACTCACACAACTTTCTATTACTCCTGTTCTCAAAATGTTAGACTACCAAATATAACGAAATTCGTCGAAAACTGAAAAAAAAACTGTTCAGTAAAAGCGCACTTCCGGTTTACTAATTTTCTTGAAACTTGGAATTTTGGCCATCTATTTATTTAGAATTAATTCTGGGGGATGATAGAATTGTATAATCAACTATAATACCACTTTAGAGGAAGCTGTAACCCCACCCCTACTCTAAAAGTGCCCTTAACTGAATATTCCCAGCGAAATATCTTAGATAAAAGATGTAGATCTTTGCATTTTTAATTTATATACGAAGTTTCAAGTAAATCGTCCGAGCCATTTTAGAGAAAATCGCGAAAAACTGAAAAAATCATTTAGTAAAGTGTTGAAAACAAACGCACTTCCGATTATCCGATTTTCTTCAAACTCGGAATTTCAACAACATATTTAATTCTAATTAACATTATTTAGCTGACGAATGTTAATAAACTGAAATAAACAGTTAAGATGAAAACCTAACCCCACCCCTCCCCCAGAATTGCCCTAAATGGATTTTCCTGGAGAAATGTTTAAAATAAAAGTTGTAGCACTTTGTATGTGTAAATGATATAACAAGTTTTAAAGAAAAATCGTCGGAGCCATTTTTGAGAAAAAAAATCGCAAAAACGTAAAAAAAAAAAAAAAACTGAAAAGTGGTACTTCCGGTGAGGAATTTGGACAGATAACGACCGTCAGATCCCATGGTATACCTAAATGTAATATCAAGTTTTAACTTTCTACGGTTTTTTGGCTTGGAGCTATGCTGTACGCACACCAGACATTTGCTAAAAACCACTTTTGGATCAGGGGACTCAAAAGATTTTTCGGGAAAACTCGATATTCGAAAAATTTGACACGCTTACTTCTTCTTACTAGGAGTAAGAGAAAGTAAAAAAAAAAAACGTACTTCCCGGCTAAGTTTCTTCAAATTTGAAATTCTAGCAATATATATCCAATAATGCGCCTGATTACTCCATACAAGGATAT
Source organism: Triatoma infestans (assembly GCA_011037195.1). Taxonomy (NCBI): domain Eukaryota; kingdom Metazoa; phylum Arthropoda; class Insecta; order Hemiptera; family Reduviidae; genus Triatoma; species Triatoma infestans. Next base: position 32,344 of record JAAEAF010000444.1, read on the forward strand.
GTTTACAATAATTATGATATTGGAAAATACCAAAGAAAGATGTTTACCTAAATCAGAAAAGTAAGAGAAAGTTTGCCCTTTAATAAAATGGCACAACTTTTGTTTATGTTAATTAAGTTATCCTATATACCTAGGTTGATTAAAAATCAAATATATATTTTGGTAGAAAGTAAGGAATACTCCCAACAGAATGCAGTGAGATAACAAAATAGGAACCTCTAATAATTTAAATATGAGGGGAGGGGGGCCGCCTAGTTTGTAATGAAGTGTGACCTCATTCGTGCACTTGAAGGTGTTCCTCAATACTATGAAGTTTACACTATACTCTTGCCTATTTTAGACTACAAATTTTGTATGCAGATTCTATCTACATATTTACAATTCATTATTATAATTATAAATATGAAAGGAGTACGACAAACGATTCTAAGTATCAGTTAAGTAAATTTTAATGCCATTTACACTATGAAATGAATCAATTACATACAATGGACAGCACCTTCATAAAATTATAAACTAATTAAATAGATTTAGTTGAACTGTATTGATACTTAGTAATTAATTTAAAATTAATGAAAACTTTCTCATATCAATATTATTATTATTATTATAGTAGGTCAGTGAATGTGTTGTGACAAACACTTGTTAATATCTACTTTCCTTCATCAAGTCCTTTCTCTCTTATAGAAATAACTCTCACTGCTTTGCTTTTCACGTAACTATAAATCATTTCAATATATATATATCTATAAAGGCAAAGCTATAATTTATTGTGAAAATACTAAAGAATATTGAAATTATTTTTAGATTATTGAGTAAAACTTTCACCAACTTATTGAGACCTGTCAGAGAATAGAGTTTAGTTTCTGATTGAAACTATACAATCAGAATGGATTAAGGTAGAGAGGCTTGACGTTTGTTTGACTTTGTTCGTGGAAAGATAAATAGGGAATCAGCGGTGAGCAGAGCATGATGCAAACTATTTTTCACAAATTCATGCAGCTGCTTACTTATCTATACCTATGATATCAATATTATGGGCAAATCGGCTGGCCAATGAAAGAAGCCTTCCCTGAAGAATGAGGTGGGAGCAAAAACAATGGAGTCAATAAAAGAAAGGCTAAATATATGACTGCCGAAATAAATGTTCATTAAAGTTCAAACTAGGGAAGGAATCAGCTCAGTGGTTAGCGAACTGGACTCCCACGCTGAGGACCGGGGTTCGTGTCTAGCTGTGGCTACCCTTAGATTTTTTTCTTCCTAGGAGTCTCTACAGCTCACTGTTGTCTGTAAGAGAGAACACTGTCCAGAGAGGCCGGCAGTGCATGAGAAGGTTCCGGGAGCCAATGACCATAGATTCTGACGCGCCTTAAATTAAAATAATAATAAAACTTCCTAGTTTGGAAGTATAAATTTACTGAATAATTTTTGTCATTTGTCTGCCTTACTTTCACAACAACTCTGAAGGGTTTCTTTTTTTTTATTTAACTTGGTATACCATCGAAACGTATACAAAGATACCATAATTAATTTGAAAATTGTTTTATGAAGAAATATTTTGGAGAATTTCTGAGTGTGATTTGCAGATCATCTTCACACAAAATTGTCTTCTTATTGTAGATTTAGGTTCCTCCAACTATATATAAAAAAAAAAAAAAAAAAATCTGGTGTGAAACACTCACACAACTTTCTCTTACTCCAATTCTCAAAATTATAATTGACAAATTTTATAGTTTGTGTCCCAAATTTAATGAAATTCGTAGAAAACTGAAAAAAACTGTCCAGTAAAACCTCACTTCCGATTTACTAACTTTCTTGAAACTCGTAATTTTGGTCATCTATTTATTTCCAATTAATTTTGTTTGGATGATAGAATTGTTTAATCAACTATGATAGCACATTAGAGAAAAACATAACCCCACCCCTCCCCTAAGAGTGAGTGCCCTTAAATGAATTTTCCCAGAGAAATGTTTCAAAATAAAAGTTGTAGATCTCTGTATGTGTAGTTTATTATGTTGGAAGTTTCAACAAAGTCGCCTGAGTTATTTTTGAGAAAATAGCGAAGAAGTGAAAAAATCATTTAATAAAGTGGTAATGTAAACGCACTTCCGGTTATCGGAATTTTTTGGACATATTCAACAACATATTGAATTCTAATTAATATTATTTTGATGGCAGAATTGTTTGATAAACTGATATAGCACTTTAGATGAAAACCTAACCCCACCCCTCTCCCAAAACTGCCCTTAAGTGTATTTTCCCAGAGAAATGTTTCAAATAAAAGTTGTAGCTCTTTGTATGTGTAGTTGATATGGCGAGTTTGAAGAAAATTGTCGGAGCCATTTTTGAGAAAAATGCACAAAAAAAAAAAAAAAAAAAAAAAGTGAAGTGGTACTTCCGGTTCAGAAATTTTGACAGATGACCCACTGTCAGATGCCATGGTGATACCTAAACGGAACATCAACTTTCAACTTTCTATGGTTTTTCGTTTTTGAGCTATGCTGTTCACATATACACACTCACACACAGACCATTTGCTAAAAACCACTTTTTTGGACTCAGAGGTCCTCAAAACGGATATTTCCGGTGAAAATGCGATATCCAAAATTTGACACGATTACAATACTTCCTCTTACTAGGGGTAAGAGAAAGTAACAAGCGTTTAGTGAAGTCGCTCTTCCGGTTGATTGAATTCCTAAACAGAATACCAAGATCCGGTATTTTATCCGTCGTTAGCATGCATATTTTCTATTCCTGACTGGTTTCGCCAAAGCAAATTCACCAAGTTCGTGTAGAGAGTTCACTTCAACGAAATGTTTTTCTGTAGACTTGTTGGTTGTATATGTGTGGGAAGATTATAAGGTTATGTTCATATATTAAAGTTATAACATAACCTTATAACCTTCCCACATATATACAACCAACAAGTATGAGTGTAACAGAAACATTATGTTGAAATGAACTCTCAACACGAACTTGGTGAATTTGTTCTGACGATGGGTGAAAATCCGAAACCGGTCAGGAACAAAACTAATATGCATACTACAACGGATAAAATACCGGTTGCATTGTGGACCCACCCACATTTTCAGGAATACCAAGAGTTTGGAGCTTCCTGCGATTTATGGTTTTTGAGATATTTTACACACACACACACACACACACACACACATGCATACACACATGAAAGCCATTCGCTAAAACATTTTTTTGCGCACCTAGATGACCTTGAAACATGTATTTCTGGTGAAAATTTCAATTACGAAAATTGGGACACCATCGCAATACTTCCTCTTACTAGGAAGTAAGAATAAGTAAAGAATTCAATTGAAGTAAAACCTTCTATTATCTATTACTTGTTTAATCCTTATCAACTAGCGTTGGATTTTTTATAATTTTTTATCTGTTTTTTTTTATAAACTCATTCATTCATTTATTAGACAGGGAATATTTGAAAAACAACCGAAAGGCAAAATTACAATTTATTTGTACACGAATGTTCTTTTAAGATTACAATTTACAATCATTAATTCATCAGCTCGAACAATAAAAAAATTCTTGCTAATGCAAAATCAATAATTTAGTATTTGATACAAATTTAATGAACTAATTTAGTTGTACTGCAATATTATACTGCAGTAACTTGGAATATAGGACAGACATTATGCTAGCATAAATAAACTGCAGTTCTATTTACACTTATACATCTATTTTTAGCCAAGTGCCCAAAATAAGCATAAACAAAATTCCATGGAATTGTATAAAAAGAAGTACATTATAGTGTTCTTATTTTCTAGGGTAATAACATGCAAATATTCAACGGGAAAATAAGATATTAAAAAATAGGTAAAAATGATCGATCAACTTAATCTCCTTGGAAAATAACAGCTTTTGTTAACTCCACGTTCTGATGGCGACGGACTTTTTTCTGATAAAGTGCTAAAATTAGTTATGAAAATGTTTTCCATCAACTCTTGTGCATGCGATAATGCACAGAAATTTTGCTATTATTTGAAAATCATCAAAATAGCAATAATTCTAACTGTAATCCTTCCCAACAATCTCTCACTCGGCTTCATAAAAATAATTAATTGTTTGATTCGCCGACATTTCATACACCTCAAGGTGGCCATTATTTCTCTTGCTGATTGTATTCAGACAGGACTCTAACGATAAGTTCTACGATGTACTTTTTTCGATATTTCTGGAGAATTACAAATTTCTAAAGGTTAGAACTTTACTCTGCTTATCTTCACAAACACCGTCATTACTTCTACGCATCCGACAAGGCATTATTCTACGACTGCAGGAATTGTCATATGTTTGGGAAACAAGCTCCAAAGTTTTCAAAAGTACCCAAGACTTATTCTGTCATTAGTGTGTCTATCATCATCATTGCATCATTATCTATCACCAATCGATCATTCTATAATAATTAGTTCACCAGTTGTTGTGGTTGGGTCTACATAGCTGGAAAGCAGCAGAGATATTTTCTGTGATCCGCCTGCGTCATTTTGTGGTCATCGACCGGTTTCGAGTGTTCGCCCATCATTAGGGAGTCTTGAAAAAACAGTGTGTTAACATAGACTTACACAGAGCAAAAACAGTTTATATAATCACTCATCTTACAATAAAGTTTTGACTTAGAAACTTGTAATTCTCGAGAGATATCGCGAATAGTACATCGTACAACTTCCTGTTAGAGATCTGTCTGAATACATTCAGCATGAGAAATAATGGCCCACCTAAGGTGTTAGGCAAGTGTTTGTATAACCGATTTTGATCTTTGCAAGTCTGTGTTATCCATACTGTTTTATCAGACATACTGATGATAGGCGAACACCCGAAACCCGTCGATGACCACAAAATGAAGCAAGCTATCACGGAAAATATCGTTGATTAGTTCACCAATTTTAAATCAGTCTATATCACCGCTTTAAATGCCGCAGTCTACTGTCTCCGAATCAGCTACCACCATTATCGTTTTTCGTATCTCTAAATACTTGATATAAATTTTATAGCACATTAATTAATTATAGTACGTCACAAAGTAGTTTCGTAGTTACATTTTTTTCTATTTTTAACGCAATAAATATCCCACCATAGCTGCAAGTAATTTTTTATCAGCAAACTTTTATGTTGAAAAATGCATTCTTGAACCTCTGTTTGTACTGTATAGGACCCATTAAAATTACCTCATACATTCACAATAGCGAGCCTCTTATTATCACTTCAGTGGAAAAACATCAAGAAAATAAAGTGAAAAAGTTTCAATAGAAAAACTACGGGCGAAATGAATGAAGTAATTACTATTTATGGTTTAACTGCCTTTAGGGAATATTCATTCTATCTAGGGGTAGAATCCTAGCAATAGAAAAACATTGTTTGAATACTGACATACAGAGGATATTTTTCTATTCTCATAAAACAATTTTTTATTTTCCAATTGACAAAGTTTTTTCAAACTTAGAATTATTAAAATTTAATTACTTACCTTTTTTTTTTTTTTTTTTTTTTATTACTTTCTCTTACTACTTACCGTTAGGGAAAGTATTGCGATCTTGTAAAATTTTCGATATCGACTAATCACCGGAAAAAACTTGTTTTGAGGTCCCCTGAGTCCGAAAAAGTGGTTTTTATTATATATATAATAAAAATACAATATATACGTAAGTGTGTGAACACATAGATTAAAAAAAAAAAAATTGCAGAAAGTTCAACGAATTTTTTCATTAGAGATATCTTCCATGATAGCCTGCTTCTTTTTGTGGTTATCGACCGGTTTTGGGCGTTCGCTCATCATCAGGATGCTTTTTTGTCAAACAGGTGACGGTGACAACACAGATCTGTACAGAGCAAACATAGTTGATATACTGGTCTTTAAATGATTTTGTTAGGGCCTAAACTAGGTTAAGAGGGGGATGTTGGTACCTGAGTGGGGAAAAAACACATGTTTCGGTCTTTAAAGGGGCCCCCATGGTAACCTTTAAAAATGGAAACATCCAACACGTGGAGATATGTCCATACACATTTGATAAAAAAGTTTGACAAAAAGCATCCTGATTATGGGCGACGTCCGAAACCGTCGATGACCACAAAAAAAAAACGGGCTATCACGGAAAATATCTCTGATGCTTTCCAGCTGTGCAGAACCAGCCACAACTTCAACGAATTTCTTTAAACAATTTATCAACAAAATTTATATTTGAAACATTTAAAGGTACTTTTTGGAAGAGAGGTGGGATTACGTTTTCCTCTAAAGTACTATTTAGTTTATTATACAATACTATCATCTAAACAATATTAATTAGAAATAAATAAATTGTCAACATTGCGAGTTTCAAGAAAATGAGTAAACCGGAAGTGCTTTTTTTTTACTGACTAGTTTTTTCAGTTCTGCTATTTTCTCCCTAAATATTTCATTAAATTTGGTACGCTAACTGTGAATACAGAGAGAGATTTATCAATTTTGTTTGAAACTTTTATCCGAAAAAGTTCATTTAATGAAGTTTAGGCTGACGGGAGGAGGTCATTTTGTTAAGTTTCGATTCTCCAATTGATATAAAACTTAAAGACAAATAAATATTTATTAAAAATGATGTTTGCAGAAAATTTGACAATAACAATTTTGTAAACCGTGGTAAGAGAAAGTAGTGTGAGTATTTCACGCCAGATTTATATATATAATAAATCGTATCTATCTTCATGGCGTTACATCCTTTAGTGAATCCTGGCCTCAAAAAGTTTCTTCCAACTGTCTCTATTGGTTGCACCTTCACCTCCAATTGCTAGCACCCAGGAGATTTCTACTGTCGTTGGCAGGCAACACCATCTGAGATTCTGCCAACCTTCTTCGTCCGCCCACTTTTTCTTCCAGAATCTTCCTTGGCATCTCATCTTCCTTCAGTAAAACTATACGAGGTGTGGCTATTAAATAACGAGACTGACGCTGCTACAGAAGAAGTACGGATGCGTCAAACGCCAGCGACCGACAGCTATTTAGCGTGAAGCCTTCTCTTTCGCATGCAGTACCTCTCGTTTCTGTAAACAAATCCGTATAGCCGTAGCCTTCGTTCGCATTAGAGTTGATTTTTTGGTTTCACCGGAAAAATGGTAAATGTTACAATACAGCAACGAATTGTTGTGAAAGTTCATGTGAAATTTGGAAAAACCGCTACTGAAACTTATAATTTATTGAAAGAAGTGTATGGGGCCATGAATGTTTATCGCGTGCACGTGTTTTTGAGTGGTTTAAGCGTTTTCAAGATGGCCGAGAAGACATTGAAAAAAGATGATTCACGCCCTGGTCGTCCTTTCACGTCAAAAATGGATGACAATATCGAAACAATCGGTAATCTGGTTCGATCTGACCGTCGGTTAAGTATTCGTGCGATTGCTAAAACTGTAGGAATTGACAAAGAATGTGTACGGCAAATTTTACATAAGAATTTTAACATGAAAAAAGTGTGTGCCAAAATGGTGCCTAAAATTTTTCACGTTTGAACAACAAGAAGCTCGCAAAAATCTTTGTACTGACACTTTAAATGCCATTGAAAATGACCCAAACTTATTGGAAAGGATATAACATGTGAAGAATCGTGGTTTTTTTACTTATGATCCCGAAACGAAGCGCCAATCCATGCACTGGAATAGCCCAACTTCACCGAGAGCCAAAAAAGCTCGAATGAACAAATCAAAATTCAAAGCAATGATGATTGTTTTTTCGATATTCATGGGATTGTGTACCTTCACTGGGTTCCTGAAGGTCAAACTATTAATCAACATTACTGCCTTCACGTTCTTGCTGAACTCCGTATAGTCTGCCCAGCTCAGGCTGTTTAGCCTAATCTCCTCCACTACAATTGCTTTCATACAGTTTCTGTATAACTTCATACAACTTTCTGTTCTTACTTCTTCTCCCAGAAGAAACCTTCTTTCACAGAATGCAAGATTTTTCGGAGCAAGTTCCTTTCAAATTTAAGGAGATTCTTTACATCGAACTTAAGGAGATTATTTGGTGGTGTAAGTTTGAGAATCATACGTAGAGACTGGGACAACGAGCATTTTGTAGCGCCTAATCTAGATTCCCTGTGGTTGGGGATTTAGAATGCAACCATAATATTCGCGACTAAGAAGCGTACTAAAAGAGTACACACACTACACATATATATGCACACACACACACACACACACACACACACACACACACACATGCTGACATAGTTTAACCGTAATCTGTTTTTGGTATCGTCCGGAGATATCAGATGCCTCCAGGGAAAGGCACAAACTTTCTGCGATTTTTCCTTTCATACTTACGCTTATTACACAAAATCCACATACTACTCTGACCATTCTCTAAAGTATCTCTCTTAAGCTGGTTTAAGACTTCTGGAAAATCTACTTTTTGAAAACTAATTAAAGCTGCGAATTTTGGCTCTTGTTTATAAAAAATTTTACTAGTCTAGATGGAAATTATTGTTTTTTTCTAATCTCGTAGCTCATTCGACCGCTTCATACAGGTAGACATGACCTTGGTAGCCGGTTTAGATAGGCCTACAAGGCACCTGTGGCGCGATTTAGCGGTGGATGTAGTGATCGAGGAATCTTTAGCACAGTTACGAAGAAAATATCCGATATACGAGGCATGTCCAGAAAGTATGTGTCCTGAGGCTCTCACGGCCGGAGGGATTTTGTTTTCGACATGTTGGCTACACTGTCGTGTAGCCTGATTTCTCCCCTCCGCAACGAGACCGGTTCGAGGTCAGTACGTTGAGAACTGTCGACGCGACAATACGTTTCGTGAAAAATGTCAATCCAATCTCCCGCCAAGTGTGAAAGGGCAAGAGTTTTTGAGACGCTACAAACTCCATGGAGATGAATGTTTCCGCTCTATCATTACTGAGATGAAACTTGGGTTGCACACTACACAACTGAAACCAAAAGGCAGTCTCAACAGTGACGTCACACCTCTTCACCCTCCGCCAAAAAGTTCAAAACCACAATTTCAGTCAAGAAAATCATGGCATCCGTGTTTTGGGACTGTCAAGGCATAATTTTAATTGAATATATGTCTCAACGGGAGACCATCAACTCTGCAAGTTACTGTGAGACCCTAAAAAAATGGCGGAGGGCGATTCAGAACAAAAGGAGAGGCATGCTGACAAAGGGAGTCTGCCTGCTGCACGACAATGCCAGACCACACACGGCCAACGCCACGAAGGAACTGCTTGCCTCGTTTAAATGGGATGTCCTGAACCATCCCGCGCATTCCCCTGACCTAGCACCTTCAGATTACTATCTCTTTACCTCCCTGAAGCTGCACATGGGTGGAAAAAGATTTTCAACCGACGAGGAGGTGAAGGGGAGGGTGGAGAAGTAGACGAAGGGGTTGGCGGGAAACTACTTCGAGGAAGGCATCAAAAAATTAATACCCCGGTTCACCACCTGCATTGAAAGGAATGGTGACTATGTCGAAAAATAGCTTACATATGTACTAATGTAACCAGGTAATTTTTTTGTTCAAATAAAAATTTTTGTAACCTACAAAAATTCAATACACTTACTTACTGGACATGCCTCGTACATTTATTTCCATTACAGAATTTAGGATGAGGAAGTACTTCAGCGTTGAAATAATTTCCTAATTATGCAGTACCATTGGGCTGGCTAGTCATGTGTTTGGGGAACAAACTTCGTCCTAGTTTCTCCTACTCAGGAGTTCCCACATAAGAGTCCGAGACGAGCTTTATCATTAGTCTCGGTAAGTATATTATCATTAAAATATCATTAGACTACTAAGTCAATCATTCATTAGTCCATCAGATTTGCCCTCTTACAACTAAGTGCTTTAAAAGAAAAAAAAAAGAAATTATGTTCGAACATGTTGGAATGCAAGAGAAACAATATTTCTTTGATTTTGGCTCAGCCTTGCGAAGGGATAACTATGTATTTATTGATCTCACATCTTCTTCTGCAGTGTTGGCACTAAGTCAAGGTAAGTAACTACACAAAAACAACAGCTATAATACTGGATAGTTTAATGATTTATACTGGCGAAAGGCCATTGCCAAGTAACATTTAGGTCAGATAACATTGCAATAGATACAAGATCAAAGTGGTTTATCACAATTTTATATCAACATTGCAATAAAGAACTTCATTCAACAAATGGTTATTGATTTTGTTCGTTTTTTTCTGTAACTGATTTCAACTCATCGCGATTTGTTATTGAAAAATATTGACAAAAAAATGGACATTGTTTTTAACTTTGTTTTTATAAATAAATTAAATTAGAAATTTCATTAATTTAAATTAAATTAATTTTGAATAAATTAAATCTAATGGTGAGGTTAACACAAGCATTATTAGTCTACAGTGATTAAAGGTTTCTGGAAGCTCCGCATTAGATTCCTCTCTTTATGGAGAGGATACAGAAAGACAACTATTTGGAAACTAGCATCTTTTTTGGACACTTGATAAATGGGGAGCAATTTTCTACATAGATGTTCCCTTGTTTTTTTTTTTAAAACCAATCAAGATGAGATGGACTGTGTTTTGGAGTAGACGTGCAGAGCGCTTGCTCCTTTTCCATGTGCCTTGCGTGAATCACAGCCTATTCAAAAACAACAGTTATGGTGAGGGGTGAAATCAACATCCACAACCCGTACCGAACTGATTGTCATATAGAACGGAGGTTATCAATGTAGTTCTTCTGGAAACATTGATCCGATCTGCTCCATTTATTGCCGACAAGGTGTAATAACGCATGATAATATGCTCGACCGATGTAGCTCGAATCGTCGCGCAGTACTTGGAGTAAGTAGAAATTATTACAATTAATTAGCCCGCACGTTCTTCCGTCATGAACCCCTAAACTAGCTACTGCAACTAGTTTTAAGTGGGTTCGTATAGATAAAATACTCTAATCTTCAATAAAGAAAACACCAATTCATTGTTATACACAATAAATTACAAAATACAACACTTAATAATAATTACTTCACAGTTTAAACCACAAAAGTTCAATTTTTATATACTTTCTACAACATACACTTCGTTTGTAACTGGGAAAACTCTCTCAACTCTCTATGGTCCCACTATTTATAACTGAGGAGAATGATCTGGAACCTTCTCAAACCTTCCAGAAATAACTAGAGCGCGTTGCCAGCGCTTCCTAGCGGCCACTAAGAGAACTTGAGGTTCCTACTTCCTCTCCTAGATGGCACCACTGGTTGCGTTACAGTATTATAAAAGTTCGCCGCTTCCAACCGACTATAACAGCTCTGAACTGGTTTTGGGATACTGCATCGTAATGAATTCCGGTCACTTATTTATTCAATACATAGGAGGCTTGAAGCTCTACGCAAGGCCGCGTAAATGACGGTAATACTTATTATTAAAAAAAAAAAACAAGTAATACTTATCAAATTTTAATTTATCGTTCTAAACATTTTCGGATGGGTGAATTCTTTCAAACCATTTGATTCTGGGGGAACGGTAACGTTATGCTTTCCTATAAAGTACTTCTACAGCATAATATATATGGTTTTTACCACTTTGCATAATAATTATAGACACTAGAAGAATAAACTTTACCGAAATTTGATAAAATTCTAAATGTGAAGAAATTCGGTTAACCGTTAGTACGATTTTACAGATAGGTTTTTCAGTTTTTTTTTTAATATGTTCGAACATTGAACGACTTTTTCAAATAGCTGAATAGTTGTTCGAATATGGTTACAATGATTTTCTTTAAATTTGCTACGTTTATTGCATACATATCACTTTTATTATGTAATATTTTTTTAAAAAAAATTATTTTTGAGAAGTATTGGAAAATTTTTGAGAAGTTATTTAAATTCAAATTAGCACAAGCATTCTTTTCTTGGTTTTGACCAAGAGCGCTCCACACATAAGGCCGCTCAGTTATCCAAGTAAAATCCCCACTACCATTTTTATGGCCAACAAATTAAATATTGTAACGTTGCAATTTTAAAGAAAATTTCTTGACTGAATTGTATTAAAAGAACTAAGAGAAAGACGGGTAATGTTTTAGACTAGATTTTTGGTTTTAATATTATCAAACGACAGGTGCATGGAGCATCTCTAATTAGGAAACTAATTCATAAATGCCTCCTAGTTTAAACTTCTGTCTATCTTAGGCTGCCAAGCCAGGTTTAAAGCCCAAATTTATGTTTACTGAAGAATTATGTTTAAATAAAAGAATATTAACAGTATATCTCCAGCAACTGTTAGAAGTAAAGCAGATGGTAAAGTTTCAAGGTAAACAATTTAATGTTGGCAATTAATTAAAACAAAGTTTTGATTATTATGTTTACCATACATTTTCCATGATAATATACATGAAAGCAAATTTTAGGAGTACCATCATTATTTATATATATGATTTAGAACGTAATTAAATTTATATAAATATTCATGAATTAATTAAAAAGTTCACTTAATTTACAATATTATGTCATCAATTCATGTCTATTAAAAAAACATTTTTTTTTTTTTAATGCATTAAATCATTTAATTAACTAATTAATCTATAATTAATTTAATCTGAATAATTAAAATGCAGGAAATAAACAATAATAATGTTGTTAATATTTTGGGATATAAAGAATATTGGAAAAACATGATAATCAAGTTGCCATCTAATAGAGTTGCTTTAGCTTTCTAACAGCAAGAGAGAGAACACAAGTCCGACCGAAAGAAAACAGACTCTCTCTGGTAATCTCTCATTTAAGCAGGCTAGAGTGGGGAACCTGTATATAAGCCAGTGAGAGATCTAGACATGAATCAATCTATCAGATTCAACCATATACATCGCATCGTGTCATATCTCTACTCTCAACTTTTATTCTATAAAAATCATTACAAGTCCAGTGCAGTTTGTTTAAGCTTATAGCTATATTATAACAGTGTCTTCATATCTCGTCTAATTAATCTAACCTAATTTCTCTCCTCATCAACTCCATTATAGCTTTGAATTATGCTTTTGAACTACATTTTAGATTTTGAATCTCTAAGAGGGTGCGTGTAAAGCAAAAGACCATGTGTTAATGAGAATTTGGCCTCGTGAAAATATTGGACAGAGCAAAGCATTTTTATTAGCTATAAACGAAAACATGAAAATATTTTCTTAAAAGGGTGGCCAAATTTTTAAAAATTACAAGTATTATTTGTACCAAAAAAACAAAAAAAAGAAAAAAGTAAGGTATTTTTCTTATCTTTTTCAATGTGTGAAGAGGTTGGACATAAAAGGTAACAAAAAATAAGGATTATTTGATAAAGTTTTTTATCTTTCTCTCTCTCCCCAGCAATGGAGAGGTATACTTAGGTACGTGAGAAGAAAACAGCAAAGTAAATTCTGGTTAATGTACCGTGCTGAAGTATCAAACCTTTGCCAAATGCTGCAAATCAACTACGAAAACTCACCAAGTTCCCAAGGTAACGCGGACTTTACTTCTGTTTCACCTTAATACAGTTTTATTTTCTTATTTAATCTATTTATCCAAAAAATCAATAGAAATATCAATAAAAATACCCTATTATGCTCTTTTAATTCACAATAGCGTAGTTGCCTTAATAAGTATATTCTCACTCCCTGTTTTATATATATATATAAAATATAAAATAAATCTGAACAATAGAAATAAATCGTACCTGGTACTAATAAACTAAATGTGGTTTTACTAACTGACCAAAACAATGAATCTTGGTTAACAGTATTACAATGTTACTAACATTTAGCAATTTGTAAATGTAATATGCAACTATACAAATAATTATTTATTTTCATCATTAAAGTAGCTATATAATAATAACTGTTTGGAAATTGTAACAAATCTAATAATTTAAAAAAAATCTGATGTGAAACACTCACACAACTTTCTCTTACTCCAGTTTTCAAAATTGTAATTGACAAATTTTATACTTTGTATGCCACCAAATTTGATGAAATTCCTTGGAGTTCGACGAAAACTGGAAAAAAAAAAATTCAATAAAAGCGAACTTCCGGTTTACTTATTTTCTTGAAACTCGGAATTTTGGACATCTATTTATTTATAATTAATTTTGTTTGTATGGTAGGATTGTATTTATCAACTATGATAGCACTTTAGAGGAAACCTAACCCCACTCCACCCCCAAAAGTGCCTTAAATGAATTTTTCCAGAAAAATGTATTAAATAAAAGTTGTAGATCTTTGCATGTGTAGTTGATATTCAAAGTTTAAAGAAAATCGTTGGAGCCACTTTTGAGAAAATTGCAAGATAGTAAAAAAAATACCAGAAAATTGAAAAAATACATTTTAGTAAAAATCGCACTTCCCGTCATCCGATTTTTTCAAACTCGGAATTCCAACAACACATTTAATTCTAATTAATATTGTTTAGTTGATAGAATTGTATAGTAAACTGAAATAGGACTTTACAGGACAACCCACCACCACCTCTTCCCCTAAAATTTCCCTTGAATGCATTTTCCCGGAGAAATGCTTCAAATAAAAATTGTAGAATATCAAGTTTAAAGAAGATCGTTGGAGCCATTTTTGAGAAAACCGCAAAAAAGGGGAAAAAAAACATTTAGTAAAGTGGTACTTCCGGTCAAGGAATTTCGACCGCTGGCCTACTGTCGGATCCCATAGTAGTCCCATACCAAAACGGAATATCAAGTTTCAACTTTCTGCGGTTTTTCGAATTTGAGCTATGCTGTCAACATACACATATACACTCACACACAGACCATTTGCTAAAAACCAGATTTTTTGGACTCAGGGAACCTCAAACCGGATATATCCGGTGAAAACTCGATATCGAAAATTTGGCACGATTACAATACTTCCTCTTACTAGGAGTAAGAGAAAGTAAAAATTATTGTCTCTATCACTGGAAAAGAAGTAGAAATGTTTAGAAATTATTTAAAATGAAATTTTTAAAAATCCTATAATCCAAATTTTATCATTTATTATAATACATTACCAAATATTTAGTAGGCACATAAATAAATGATAATAATAAAATCAAGTCGGTAGTATAATGTAAGACGCTTAATAAATAAACTAAGTTAACTCTTTCACATGCCGTCACAAACCGTCAACCAATAAGAGTGGAATATATACCTATAAAACGATCCAAGTAAATCCGACATAAAAGAATCTTCAATTGAAAAAAAACTTTTTTTTTTTAGCATGTTCCTAATCAATTTTAATCCTCAGTTGAGTTTAAACAAGAAGCATATACATGTACTTATTTTACATCACCCTACATCCGTAAAAAGGAATCTAGAAATTGAATTTCCCCCAAAAATATTGTTTCGCATTTTTTATTTTCTTTTTTTTTAAATAATCCTTAACAAAAGAATCGCAGTTAGCCAAAATGTCTTGTCGAAGTATCATACAATAGCGAACACTAGTTATGGGGATAGTTATGCATGTCAGTAACACGTCAATAGGAATTGCGACATAACTCACAGTTAAAAAAATGGTTGCATTAAATAAAATATCGGGCTTATTTAATTTATCAATGTATCGAAGTATACACTTATCACTTGAAAAGTCAATCTAACTTTTTTTATATTTCATCTAAATCAAATTATCCTAAACACCTCTTTAGCTTAATATCTTACTTAGTTTTTCAATAACTTTTAATTGAAAAATTTTTGTGGTCACAAGAACAATATAGCATGTGTAGACCGTTATAAAAGAATAGCTGTAAAGACTGACAGGAGAAGTTTTGAGAACTCTAAATGCTTAGAACTCCTCACGCACAGCTTGGTCACGACTCTACTAATAGTTGTTCTCATTCTACCTATAATTGATTCTTTTCCTACATCCTGTTTCTTGCTTGGGCTTAAAAACTTCCTTCCACTTAACATTTGTTACTTACTTTGATCATGAAAATGAACAGAGTGTTTTTACAATAATTTTTTTTTTTTATTTTTTTTAAAGTGAAACTATTAATCTGGTGTTAGGGGAGAATCAAAAGAATAAATTAAATTGTACAGTTATTATAAAAGATAAGAATTTCGTTCAAGTAATCACACAAACATCATTAAAATCTACCCATTGGTGGATTAAGCCTCATTCTTCCAAAAATAATCAATGCATTGCTATCAACAGATCATTTAAGCGATTTGATTGGTTATTTGCGCTACTCACATTTAGGAAAGTTATCATCAAGAAAATTGAATATAATGCAAAAAACTAGAGAGAGTTAAAAATGATTCTTAAGTAATTTGGAATATTTTTTCTTTCTCTAACTACTGTTAGGGGAAGTATTGTAACCGCGTCAAATTTTTGAAATCGAGTTCCCACCGGATATATCCGTTTTGAGGTCCCTTGAGTCCAAAAAAAGTGGTTTATACCAACTGGTCCATGCGGCTGTGTGGAGGAGGGAATCATACCTCAAAAATTGAAAAATATTCACACTTAATATTTTGTTAAAGTGCCTGAAAATAAGCTTTTAGTAAAAATAGTTCAACTGGAAGTGCCACTTTACTGAATGATTTTTTTTTTTTTTCAGATTTTAGTGATTTTCTCGAAAACGGCTCCAACGATTTTCATTAAAAGTGACATATAAACTACCCATAAAATGGAGCAAAAACTATTTGAAAAGAACTATTTCTTAGGGAAAATTCATTTAAGGGCACTTGGGGAGGGAAGGGTGCTATTTCAGTTTATTACACAATTCTACCATCTAAATAATATTAATTAGTATTAAATATGTTGCTGAAATTCCGAGTGTGAAGAAAATCGGATGACCGGAAATGCGTCATAAATGTTATTAATAAAAGTATTTTACAGTTTTTTTCTATTTTTTTCCTAAAACGTCTCCAACGATTTTCTTTAAAGCAAGTATGTGAAAGACCTACAATTTTTATTTGAAATACTACTCCGCATAAACTCATTGAAGGGGGCTTTTGCTGGAGAGGGAGGGTTATGTTTGTTTTCCTTTACAGTGCTATGTAAGTTTATTTTACAATCCTTCCATATAATCTAAATTAACTAGAAATAAATTCCGACTTTCCAAGAAAATTAGTAAACTGGAAATGCGATTTTACTGAACAGTTGTTTCAGTTTTCGCGATTTTCTCCTTAAAATCATCGACGAATTTCATTAAATTTGGTAAACTAACTAAAAAAATTGTCAATTACAACTTTGTTAACTGCAGTAAGAGAAAGTTGTGTGAGTGTTTCACACCAGATTTTTATATCTGACTTTGATTACTTTGATCGGATAGAAATGGGAGGGAATAATGTGGTCAACTAGTAAGTGATAGTTCAAAACTTTACACGTAAATAGAAATTAGAGATTTAGACTGAATAAAGAGAAGAGTAGTAGTTGGCTGCTGGCGCGTTGTAACTACTGTATAAACTGTTCTAAAGACTGTCTTGTAGGGCTAGCGCAGCTATACATATACAGAGTCTCCCGTCTAGTCTGGCCTCAGTAGCTAGTAAGATTCTCAATTTTGTGCCCCTCTCTCTCTCTGTTCTACTTCTCTTCCTATTACATAAATAAAAGTTGCAGCTCTCTTTATATTTAATTGTTCCACTAAGTTTTATAAAGAAATCTTTGGCGCCATTTTCAAGGGAAGCACAAAACGGGAAACTCTATCGTTAAAGTAATATTTTGCGATTGACCGATTTTTGATCAGAACTTACTTGATTGCTGCTTTGTTTCTGGTAGCATCTAAACGAAATGCAAAGTGTCAGCTATCATCAATTTTTCCGTTTTTGAGTTAATGCTGGCCATGCATGCGCGCGCGCACACTCACTCACAGACCAATTTCTAGAAACCATTTCTTTTCTGGGACCCCAAAACATATAATTCAGGTGAAAAAATCCTTAAGCAACAAGAGGAAGTGAAAAGTAGCTTTCTAGACTAAACTTCTTCTCTAATCTTAAACATCTTTATTAGCCTAACGTGTAAACTACAGGTTACTACTTATTCCGCCTTAGTACACCAGTTTCGGTACTTGTCAGCAAAAGTGTTGGAAATATATTCACAAGTACAAAAGCCGGTTTTTATCAAAGAACAACATCGAAGACACATTTGGCTAACCAATTCCATTAAAATGTAAATACAGTGTAACATGCCTCTTACTTTATTCACATATTCTAGTATGAAAGGTAGCTTGGTTTGAGGAGACCGGCAGCCCATGTTTATCTAGGAAAAAAAAAATATACAGCCGTGCTGGGATTATGAATAAAAAATATGCTAACTCGAACAAAACGACACTATCTTCAATTGACTCTGAAAGGTAATAAAATGATGTTCCTTTTGTTTAAATTTTTTAAAATAGGGACAACAAACAGAAATCTCTAAATTATGAAATTTACATCTTCTCAAGGCAGTAAAAGATGTAAATATATGGCGGAATTTTTTAGATTCATTCCATTGCTTACAGAATAAATTAAAACGACACAATACAGAAAAACCTTCATCCTCACATCTTCATAAAACCTATTTTTCAGAAAAAATATGACAGATTGTATGTATGTTATTGTGACTGAAATATTTTCCTTATCACTATACTATCAACATACTTTTTATCTCTAACACAGAACAGCGCTAGTGATATTAAGTAATGCGCATCTGGCATGCCCTAGGAGACACTCTAAACAACAACTAAAATCAACATGGCATAATTTAAGCATCAATTTGCCTGCCCTGATTTGCCTTCAAAGAATTTTTTTATTACAAATACGGGCCGTATTCGAGTCCTAATCCGTCTATAAACGATAAGCCTACAAGTACAAGTCTTGAACTAGTATTAAACAGGATCAAGAAATTGTATAATTATTGCAAGGAATCACATACAATCTTTGGCCACATCAGAGACATTTTCCGTGGTAACCTGCTTCATTTTGTGGTGATCGACCGGTTTCGGGCGTTCGCCCATCTTCAGGATGCGTTTTTCAGACAGTGTGACAACACAGACTTGCACAGAGTAAATTCAGTTTTACACACTGACTAGTGTTTTTAACTGTATTTAAAACTGAACTCTTAAACTAGGTCAAGGAGTTTGGTCAGGTGGGTGGGAAAACACGTGTTTAGGTTGTTAAAGGGCAAATTTTCCTTACAACGGAAACAACACATGGGGGGTCTAATTTTTAAACTCTAATGTTGTAAAATCTCCCTCCAACATTAGACAAACTTTGTATGAAACGTTATACTTGACGTAGACTGATAAATGTACTTGGATTGATAAACGACCTAGAAGTTCCTAAAGTATTAAAGAAAAATGTTGTATAAGATCCTTTCGGTTTTGCCTAGTTCAAAAAAAATCAAAACTTTAGTAGAAGAAATATTCACAAGACTTCTTTCAACTAGAACCTGAAGCAGAAAATCAAGAAAAAGAAATTGTCAATGTTATCGATTTAGATTCTAGTTCAAATTTAGATTTAGCTATTATTTGCTCTAAAGATATTTTGATAAAGTAATAGGCAAAAGTTTCTCAGTCAATCGTTTTTGAAAGAAATGAAGTTATTCGAGGCAACGGACTGAGACATCTTAAATCGCTTTATCAAACTTTGTAAACAATTAAAATTACCAATGTGGAATAGTTTCTTCAGACTTTTTTCTTCAGCTAGATACTTTATTTCAAAGATTCGTTCTCAGTTATTTCGCAAAATATTTTATGCCTTGTTTTTTTTTTTTTAAGGCCTTTTTTTATTCAATTCAGTGTATTATATTACAGCAAACTTGTTACAAAGTAGTGTACTTTCTCTTAAGCTTAATAGTTTACAAATAAAATTGAAAATTTTATACATATCTAATTTATTACGAACATTTAATATTGTTTTAATGGCTTCACTCTCATTCGCATCAGTGGATATCATAAACTCCTCTCTAAGGGTGGAGTAGCTAGGACAGTGAAACAGTAAATGCCCCAAATCCTCCGCGGCATCCAGGCTGCTGAGAGAGCACCCACGGTCGGTCAAGATGGTGTGGTGTTTCCCCCCCGGCCGAAAACATAGAGGAACCAGCAAAAGGAATTCCGAGGAAAACATAACAGTTAACGCTATTAACAACTTGACCTTTATACCAAAACGGTGTATTACCCCTACCAGTGCTTTTGCAGACCCTCAGCACCTTGGTTTTCTGAACGTTCATATTTAAGTCGTTCTGACCACAGTATTCCTCCAAACACGGAGCTTATTCCTTGCATCAAATCTAGAATCCGCCAGCAAAGCAAAATCATCGGCATATGCTAAAGTCAGAATATCAGTCGACGCATCTATTCTAACCCCAGACAAGCCCTTTTCGTGAAAAAAAGCTTCAATGTTGGCAAGGAAAAGCGAGGGCTAAGGGCGCCTTGCAGCACGCCTTCAGTGATGACAATACTCCTCGACAGCCTCCCCCCAATCCTAACCTGCATTTGGGCAGAACCATACATTCTAGCTGACGCCATACCCAAATAATTTATTCCATAACTTATCGTGATTGACGGAATCGAAGGCCCTCCTTAGATCTATAAATATCTCAAAGAGTGGTTTAAGGCCATTTTTTATAAAAACAATTATATTATAAATAAATGTATATATAAAAAAAAAATATTGTGAAAAGTAATGTCCAAGTTGTAAAATTAAAATTTAATATGACACAGTCTGATTTGCTTCAATTATGTAAAATTTTATGTAATTAATGTAATAATTTTGAGAGTAATTAAATAATTGTTAAATGATAATAATGTATTTTATATTTCTATTTAAAAATAAGATAAGAAGAAGTAACACAAACGTATACCTTACCTGCACTCCTCCTCGAATACTACTCGTATAGACTGAATTTCTAATATTCAACAGTACACATTCCTTTTCCTATACAATTCCTTTTCATTACTATACATGCACACGTGCACATATACCAAACGTGCCATATACTTCCGCATGCAATCCAATTGTAATGGAATCGTTTAATGTGATTCCTAATGTAGTAGATGTCTTGAAGAGGGCGGAAGTTAGTTTAAGATTTTGGAAGTTAGTGCTCGAATTATTAATACGGATTTTATAAAAATAAACTGTATTTGAACAATAATTTTAACGTAATAAATGGTAACTAATAACAACAAATACTTAGAATTAAATAGAAGATAAATAACTAATAAATTAGAATGATAAAATAAACGAACTAAGATGCACAACTAAAAGATAATAAGTTTAAATAAAACTGTATATGGACGCGTAAACTGTTGCTCGTATATGAAGACGTGCTCGTATAATCGTATATGATATAATCCTTCCCTCTTCCAATGGGGCGAGTTTATATATTGGTGTTGGCTACACTCACACCAAGACATCTGTCCCCTAGTGTGCGACCTTGTGCGACCTTCGTAGTTTATTGACCACCGATTTAGGTCAGTAGCCAGCCTTATCGGCGCTTGCTTTTGATGTAAGGGTATTTACCCTTAGTTTGTTTGTTTGGCTGCGGCCTTGTTTTGAAGTCAGTCAGCTGGCTAGGCCACTAATTGTAAATTATTCTTTCTTTGTTGGATTTGACATTGCTATGACTTTGCCGATGTCAATGACGATGTAATGACATGGCAAAGTCAATGACACAATGATTGTGGTGGGTGACAGAAATTTAAAGTTACAATCAACATTCTACACAAACTTATTAGCCATAATCTATCGATGGATGAAAAACTCAAAACCGGTCAGAATCTAGAAAAAAGAAGCATGCTACGAGGGATAGAATCCCCAGATGTTATCCAGCATTGTGGAGTTTCTGAGGCAACCACATCTTGATCATTATTACGTCATATTTTTATCATTTAAACTATAATAATAGTATTATTATATAAAACTTTTTCACTTTGAGGTCATTTATAATTACAATTCAAAATAATTGCGTAGATATGTTTTCTACTCTATCTCTATGAAGCATAATAATAATAGATAGTTACTATAGAAATATTTACATAAAATCATTGTACGAATATAATATTAGTTGTACATAAATGAAGCTATAAATCATACACGTAATTAGGTATACATTCATTTCATTCAAATACAAATAGCCCTGCATAATATACAATAATTTCAAAAGATTGGACAAGTTTTAGAGAGTCCTTGAATATCAGAATCAATTATGTAAATTTGTACTAATGGATTTGATGAATCATAGTCTTAACTTGTCAATGCGAACCATCCATCCATGTGTTCCAATCACTCATTATTAACCTATAATATAAATAAATTTCCCCCCCCCTTTTTTTTTTAAATAAAAAATCCAATTAAAGTACTTATGTTTTGCGAATATCCTTTATTCTTTGTATATGAAACGCACTATATATAAAATAAATCGGATTTGAAACACACACACACACAACGACTTTCTCTTACTGCAATTTCTTTGCTATTTCTTCAAATTTATATTTTCTATTAAATCTTTAGTGTGTCTTCAGTGTAATATCAACGGAAGAATCAAAACTTAATAGAACACTTTTTTTAAAAAGTAACCTTCCCCCCACATTCATTCGAGCAATTTTTTTAGAAAATTGCAAAAAAACTGAAAAGTCCATTCAATTCAATTAAGGAGTTTTTCTGACTGACTGGATTTTACCAAAACCATATTCGGATCCCACTATAGCATTTAATGGGACCAATAGCCAATAAATATGCCACAGAAAAGTTGGAATCATTAGCAACTGCATTAAGGCCTCCGTACTTCAAAGCTCATTTCAACCACTCATTGTTACATACTCTGTCACGCCTTTACAACGTAGAGAGAAGATCGGCTTCGACCACGACAACCAATCTCCCACCTAGAAGTTGTGTCTAGCGATAACACGAAATGAATACTAGCTGATCATCTGAGGAGAACTTATGGTGTGAGTCTCCTACTTTACTTTAAAGAGGAAACATCAGTGTACATACATCAATCTCAACCTTATAAGCTTCACCTCGATAGCCACGGCTACTAACTCAACACTATTAGAACAAGCAAGAGCTCTTAATCGGCATACATCATTCTTGTTCAAGCGATTCGCAACATAAACGCTAAACCATTTGACATTCATGACGCTACCAACCAAAACTATATTGTTGAGTCTTCGCTCGGTCACACTCCCTATTCGCTCTATACCGGGTGTAACAGCAACCTCTGGCAATACTTCGGGATATGGTTATTCACTTCATTTGGAACAAAAAATTTCTAATAAACCATGGTCCGATTCGTTCGCCTTCAAAAGTTATTCTTCATTTTGGAAAATTATCAATTTTCCTACTTTTTCTCATAAAATTGATTATATCTCCAAATGTTTTTCACAAAAATCATATTCAATTACACCTTTGGAAAGAGCATTAAATTTCCTATAAGAAACAAAAGTTTTATTTTAATTCAATTAATTATAAGGTTTTTCAGTGACTTTAAAAACAACCCTACAGCGCTTCGACAGTTAAAAGCCACTTTTCAATAGTATTTTCTTATAAATTTCTGTGAGGCTAGCGTACGGTCCGGTTACAGAAAAAATATCTACATTTCACCAGCTTTCCAACGATAATAACTTCGTGGGGTTTCTTTCTTGTTTTGTTAAAGAAAATGCGAAATAAATGTAAAAAACAACAAAATTCAAATTGAGAACTGTTACAAAAATATCCTAAGATTAGCTAGTATTACCTCTGTTTTTTTCTGATAAATCAAATAAAAAAAATAAACAAATAAATCTCATAAATCAAAGTTTATTCATTGTTAAAATGATGGAGTTGAGAATGATAAAAGAAAATACAAAAAATATGATTTAATTAACGAAAAAAATCTCTTCCATCTGTAAGAGGGTTAAAAATTTAAAAACACAAAAAAAAATTAAATAAAAACTTTTTACACAAAAGAAAAATTTAATTTAATTTAAAGAAAATGTTCAAAATGTTTATCCTCCGCGTAGACAAAGTCTACTTTTTCGTGACACTGACGAAACAGCACTTAGCACTTCACCGCGGTTGTTTTTAATTTCTTCCGCAGCTTCATATATTCGGTGCTCCAGCTCTTCCCGAGCATAATCATAACTCGGTATTCTGTCAGAGAACTGTGGCATTTTGAATATATGACCAGCTTAAATCACGACTTAATGTTTCTGTTTATTAGAATTAGACGGATTTCTATCGTGAGATTACAATTCCAAAGTTCATTCCAGTATTATTAATTAATCTTAGGATATTTTTGTAACAGTTCTCAATTTGAAGAACAAGAAAGAAACCCCATGATATTTATTATCGTTGGAAAGCTAGTAAAATGTAGATATTTTTTCTGTAACCGGACCATACGCTAGCCTTAAAGAAATTTATAAGAAAATACTATTGAAAAGTGGCTTTTAACTGTCGAAGCGCTGTTGGGTTGAGTTTAAAGTCACTGAAAAATCTTATATTTAATTAAATTAAAATAAAACTTCTGTTTCTTATAAGAAATTTAATGCTCTTTCCAAAGGTGAAATTGAATATGATTTTTGTGAAAAACATTTTGAGATATAATCAATTTGATGAGAAAAAGTAGGAAAATTGAAAATGTTCCAAAATGAAGAATAAGTTTTGATTGCGAATGAATCGGACCATGGTTTATTAGAAATTTTTTGTTCCAAATGAAGTGAAAAACCATATCCCGAAGTATTGCCAGAGGTTGCTGTTACACCCTGTATACTCTTCTCACCTTCTCACTCAGTAAAATCGAAAATATATAAATTGTGACAGTATAGTGGCAGTACTCGTGTTCAATCACTTTGCCACCAAATTCAGCTAATATTACATTCATACAACCAAGCACTTAAACGAAGTATAAAGTTCGAACTTTCTGCAATTTTTAATTTTGGAGTTATGCTCCCCCCTTCACACAGCCCATTCGGTATAAACATTTTTTTTTTTGTACTAAGGGGACGACAAAATGTTTATTGCCAATAACAAAAATCAACTTCGAAAATTTTACACGAAACGCAATATTTCCTCTTACAGAGTTGTAAGAGCCAATAAACATGAGCCTAATTTGTGTTCTTTTATTTTATATTCCTTGGTCCCTTGGCTATTAGCAAACATTTCTACTAATTGTATTTTTAGTATGTGTAATCAAGTAGTGTTATCTTAATTTTATGACATGTTTTTTATATAAACAGGATACGACAAGGTTATGTTTTTTTTATCTTCAATATAGAAAAATAAAATGTGTGTATAAAACACCATTATGACTTGCTCTTATTGTAATTAATTACTAATAGAATTGACAAAGTTTCATCAAATCTGGTATTTTTATTAAAAATGTTAGTTTAATATGCAAAATAAATATAGACGGTGGAGAACCATATATTATATTGGATAGTTTTATGACAAAGCAAAATTATATCACTATAATCCAAGCCACCGTTCAGTGTTCTCTTTCAAGCCACCAAAACTAAACAGTCAGAAATCCAGATAATGTCACAGTTCCCAAAACCTGTATAATCATTTCTTCAAGGAAATGTACCAAATAAAGAATTGTTTGCATGAATATGTGTAAAAGACTGCGCTTCTTAGGCATCTGCTTATTATTGTTATACTCCAATACTATGTACTATTTAGGATTCTATATTATTCTAGAGTACTAAGACCTCCAAGTGGAGTAGTTGCACTTAGGCCTCAAGGGCCTATTTTGCTTCCCTAATCATCAGCCCTGTCTTATATGATGTAATAGCAAGAGAGAATTACATCAGCAAGAGAGAGCAGACAGACGAGAGAATTAAGAGAGAGAAAGCAGGCCCTCTCTGGAACTCTCTGACTTAAGCAGGCTAGAGTGGGGAAACCTGTATATAAGCCAGTGAGAGATCTAGACATCTATCTATCTATCAGATTCAACCATATACATCGCATCGTGTCATATCTCTACTCCACCTTTTATTCTATAAAAATCATTACAAGCCCAGTGCAGTTTGTGTAAGCTTATAGCTATATTATAACAGTGTCTTCATATCTCGTCTAATTAATCAATCCTAATTTCTCTCCTCATCAACTCCATTATACGTATAATAAACCATCTCGCCTACTAACAACGGCGATAGGAAGAAGACAAAAAAAAAGATAACAAAGTATGACCAACACCTCCAATTTATGGTCGAAGACAAAAAGCCTATAACCTAGAAGGAGCTGAGGTAGGATTTGATTGATTTCACTTTCTCACTTTCGGGAAATGGTTGGGTTGTTCCCATGGAATTTAAAGAAAAAATCCTTAAGACTAGTTGTACGTCCATCAGACGAAACCAGCTTGGGTCTAGGAAAGAGGCATAAGAGACGCCCAGAGCCATCTTCGATTCCAAAAACGGCACAAACAATCCTCTACTAAATTTGAAAAATCGTTAAAATTTCCATCAAGAGGTTTTGCTGAGAGTAAATTTGTGCATTTTTTTTCAATAACAAAAACATGTCATAAATTAAAGATAACACTTCTTGATTACAAATACTAAAAATAGAATTAGCAAGAAATATTTGCTAATAGCTAAGGGATGCGAGGAATGTAAAATAAACGAACACAAATTAGGCTCATGTTAATTTTCTCTTACAGCTGTAAGAGGGAGGGAATATCGCGTTTCGTGTAAAATTTTCAAAGTTGATTTTTTGGGCAATACATATTTTGTCGTCCCCTTAGTACAAAAAAAAATGTTTATATGGAGTGGCCTGTGTGTGGGTGTGAAGGAGGGAGCATAACTCCAAATTGGAAAATTGCAGAAAGTTCGAATTTTATTTTCGTTTAAGTGCTTGGTGTATGTGAAGAATGTAATATTTGCCGAATTTGGTGGCAAAGTGATTGAACACGAGTACTGCCACTATACTCGCAATTTATATATATTTTAGATTTTACTGAGCGAGGAGGTGAGAAGAGTATATAGAGCGTATAGGGAGTGTGACCGAGCGAAGACTCAACAATGATAGTTTTGGTTGGTAGCGTCATGAATGTAAAACAGTTTAGCGTTTATGTTGCGAATCGCTTGAAACAAGAATGATGTTTGCCGATTAAGAGCTCTTGCTTGTTCTAATAGTGTTGAGTTAGTAGCCGTGGCTATCGAGATGAACCTTATAAGGTTGAGATTGATATATGTACACTGATGTTTTCTCTTTAAAGTAAAGTAGGAGACTCACACCATAAGTTCTCCTCAGATGATCAGCTGGTATTCATTTTCTGCTACCGCTAGACACAACTGTGGTCGAAGCCGATTCCCCAATCCATTGCAAAGGCGTGACAGAGGATGAAATGTAGAACAGATCTAAAATATAATTTTCCCAGAAAGAATGTCAAACAAAAAAGTGAGATTTCGGAAGATCCGTCAGTTTGAGCTTTCTCGATTTTTGGTTTTTGAACTATTTTGTTCTCTCTCTCTCTCTCTCTGTGCGCGCACAAACGTTCGAACCTTTTTTTTGTTTCAGTTGCTCTCATTAAAATGTATTTCCGCAGAAAACTCAATATAGAAAATTTGATATGATTCCATAATTCCTCTCAAATATAGCCAGTAAGAAAGTAAATATAAGAAAATCCCACCGCTCTTTGTAGAGATGAAAACTAGGGCACTGAAAGCCTGTTATAGAATTAAAAAGGCAGGTTTTTGGCAGGGTAAGCGATATGGTCACTCTACCATTCATCGCGAGATGCTTTTGAAGGTTCCTGTTACAGGTTTTCTCTCTGATAGAATGTTGAAGACTTTTGTTTTCGAGCATTCTTACAGTGTCAGGTTACCCTCTAGGGAAGATTGGTCAAGATTGGGTCCGTCTGGCATGATACCTGATAATTACTTCCGGTGTTACACGGACGGTTCCAGAATGGATGGTAGGTCTGGAGCTGCGGTCTATTTTGAGACCGGAGATCATTTGGTAGTATCTCTTGGTGAATGGACCACGGTCTTCCAGACTGAGGTTTATGCTATTCTTTGTTGTGTTTTGGATGAGAGGGTACATAACACTAACTTAAAAGTGTTTGTATCTGCTCGGACAGCCAAGCTGCGCTGAAGGCGCTGAGTTCATGTGTCTTCACTTCCAGGTTGGTGTTAGAATGTTCTAAAAGACTGGAAGAGCTTTCTTCTCTGAAGGATGTGCTTCTAGTCTGGGTGCCAGGTCACATGGGAATTTTTGGGAATGAGGAGGTGGATAGGTTTGCCAAAATTAGGCCCCTCTTCCTTTCATTGGTCCGGAGCCTGCTGTTGGCGTGGCTTCTGGCACATGTCCGTCAGGCTTCCAGACATGGACAGCTTCACAGCATTTATGGATGAGCTCAGTTGGTTTTCGGCAGTCCAAAATGCTCATCAGGGGGGTCCGGACAAGGCCATTAGTGAGACGTTGCGGTGTTTTTCACGGAGCGCTCTCAGGCATCTGGTTGGATCTCTTACTGGAAATTGCGGTTTAAGGAGACATCTCTACTTAATGGGGCTCATGCCAGATCCATTTTGTGGAGTCTGTGAGACAGAGGAGGAAACACCCATCCATCTTATGACTGATTGCCTGGATTGTGAGGAAATTAGGTTCAGGACCTTTGGTCGGTATAGGATTTCTGTGGAAGAGCTTGGGCTATTTCCGCTTAAGATTATTGTCCGATTTATTCGGACTGTGGTGAATCTTAGATGGATTAGATCCGGGGCTGGATTTTTGTTCTAGACCCTATTTGTTGTTGTTTTTCTTGGGGTAGCTACATGGGCCCATTGAGGCTTTGGATAGCGTGTTTTTCACGGAGCTTTGGATAGTGTGTTGGTTCACATGTCAATCCAATTGCCGGTGAACTTGAATACCACACTAATCGCCTGTTCTGGTGATCTGAATACAATGGGAGTGTCCTTACTGAGTAACTTCTCCATCCCAGTTTCATTTATTTGTCCAAAACTGACTATTTGTATCAGGTGTAAATCAAACAAGTATATGTGAAATTTCGCGTTGAATTCTGAGGGTAATTAGGATAGGAAACTAAATTCCCTCCCCACAGACAAATAATAATAAATATAAGAAAACTTAAAAAGTTACAAATGTTAAGATAAATTGGTCAACCAGTCAAGAAATTGGGCGTTTTGGAGTATTAAGTATTTTATTATTGTATGAATAGTATTTTAAAATTAGAAGTTTGAAAATGCATAGACTTTCATTAAAACTTATGTAAAATTAATAACAATTAAACCGAACAACAAATGATACAATTTTAAATTAATTAAAAAAGAAAAATGGTATTTATAAAATTATCAAGTGGAAATATTTTTATAAATAAAAACTAGAAAAAATGTCAAAACACTTGAAACAATAAATTTAATACTCCCTCATAAAGATTATCTCAAAGTATATAACGACACTAAATTTCTCAAAATGTTTTTTTTACTCTTAAAACGATAAACTAAATGAAAATAAAACTAAAAACATAAAACTAAAAAAAAATAAAAACTCTTCTTCAAAACAAATACGAGGGTATAAACAAACTAAACAACTCATTCGCTCTATATAATTAATTAATTTTCAATTACTCATGTAGAGATAAGTTTGACAAAAACATTTTTTTTTTTAATTCAAACAAATCCTTCCTGACAAAGCCTTCAGGGTCAGCTACATAGATCATCCTTTTCCAATGTCTAATCTACATGTGCTGGGGTTCCCCAAGGAAGTACACTTGGTCCCCTACTTTACTCTATTTATACACATGATATGCCAACTTTGTGCCCAATACCACTCTTTTCACATTCGCTGATGATATCACTCTCCGATGAAAGGTTCAATTTATTATGACAGGATCTCCTGCTGTAATCCACCTCACCTGGAATCTAGACTTGAAAGACTAGCACTACTTCAACGTTACAAAATGCTGATGCAATTACATGACAAACGATTTAACTCTTACCAACTATCTGCTAAATTTACAAAGTGATACTTTAAACCTATTTGGACATATGACGCCAGAACTGTGCGGTTCAACCAAACCATCGTATCTAAACTCTCCAATCCAAAAAAATCCGCAGAAAAATCGTTTCAGCTCCTTTCTTTGTGTCCAACAATACAATCCGTATAGATTTAAATATGTTTCCAAACTTCACGAAGAAATCCTATTCCGTTACAACAATTTTTTTAACCGTTTATCTTCTCATGTCAATCCAATTGCCGGTGAACTTGAATACCACATAATCGCCTGAAACAACATTGGTCTAGTGATCTGAATACAATGGAAGTGCATTACTGAGTGACTTCTCCATCCCAGTTTCATTTATTTGTCCAAAACTGACTATTTGTATCAGGTGTAAATCAAACAAGTATACGTTATAGAATTCCGCGTTGAATTCTGAGGGTAGTTAGGTTAGGAAACGTAAAGATAGACCAAGAACCTAGGAGCACATCTGAGCCTAGGATGCATAGGTGGATTTGGAGATTGGGGAAAGAGAAAGTACCGCGGTTAGGAAGAGAAGGCTACCTCAGAGACAGTGAGGTATTTAAGAAACGGCATTATTACTGTTTTAGGTCGACATTTCTCTCCATACTCATTTACTCATCGGCGTACCGTACTTCAAACAAGAGACATAAACTTCTGGTACAGGCAAGTGAGATGACGTGTTTGAAAAAGGGCGGGGATAAGATCAGAAAGGAAAGGATTCGTAATGCCTCAATAAGATCCAGTTAGAAGATACAAACAGTAAACGAGAAAATAGACAGACTACGCTAGTTCGGACATGCCACGGATAGACTCCGACATGTTTGCCAAGATGGCATACGAAAATAAACTCAGGTAGAAGGTACGAGAGGAAGAAGTAAACCATGGCACAGCAGAGAAAAGGATATGAAGGAGGTGTGCGGAAGAAGAAGAAGAATTATATGGATTGATAGAAGAGTGCTGGTACAAGACGGAACGTGGTGGAAGAAAATATATATGTATGCATGTACAAAGTGGGAATGTTTTAACTAGGCAACCAACAATACAAGTCATCGTTCGACATAATACAAATTCAACATCTGTGTTGAAGCCTTATGGTTTATTTGTCTCTCTCTTTTGATCCATAAGTAATTCATCAAAGGCCCTTCAGAGTAGCTAAACACGAAATATCAAGGCAAAGTGTTCTTTGATAGTGATTAATTTTTCCCTTCTATAAAAGTGGTAGAGGAGTTAGCGTGAACCTCATTGATTCTCTTAATTAAAATACTTTCAAATAAAATAATACTTTCAATAAATATTACATAACATTTTTCTTAATATTACTTTCTATTTTTTGTAAAAAAAGAAACTGAAATAACTTAAAAAAAAGAAAATAAAACGCTATAGACATCATTAGATTTATTTGATTAATTATGTAAAGCTATTTTTTTTTTTAATTTTTAAGGATAAGCGGGAGTTAAAGAAAGGGGTACTCAGAAACGAAAAGTCTAAACAGGAGAAAAAAAAAGGTTCGGGAACACTACTCTAAACTGTTACTTTAGTTATGTTACTTTATTATACAATTCTATCATCTAATTAATATTAATTAATGAAGACTGCAGTAAGAAAAAGTTTTGTATGAGTGTTTCATACCAAATTTTCTTTGCTACAAGATTGTTTCTAAATCTAAATAAATAAAATGAAATGTTCGCTTCTCAATTAAATTATCTTTAAACACTGGAAAGCTTAGGGCCGCACAGACAAACTTCTGTATATGTAAACGCTACAGAGATACTGAAACACCTATTGAAAACGTAGGCAGTAGTATTTTCTGACTCAAAACTACAACTTTAATGTTTTGTTCTTTTTTTACTTTCTCTTACTCTAGTAAGAGGAAGTATTGTAATCGTGTCAAATTTTCGATATCGAGATTTCACCGGAAATATTCGTTTTGAAGTCACCTGGGTGGTTTTTAGCAAATCGTGTGTGTGTGTGTATGTATGTGAACAGCATAGCTCAAAAATGAAAAACCGTAGAAAGTTGAAACTTGATATTCCATTTAGGTATCACCATAGGATCTAACAGTACGTTATCTATCAAAATTCCTCAACCGAAAGTACCACATTACTAGTTTTTTTTTTTTTAGTTTTGCAATTTGTCTCAAAATGGCACCGACGATTTCTTTAAAACTTCGGTATCAACTACACATACCAAAGAGCTCACAACACTTTTATTTAAAACATTTCTCCGGGAAAAAATCATGTAAGGGCACTTCTTGAGGGAGGGATGCGGGTTAGGTTTCATTCTACAACGTGTGCTATATCAGTTTATTAGACAATTCTGCCTTCTTAATAATGATAATTAGAATTAAATATGTTGTTGAAATTCCGAGTTTGAAAAAAATCGGATAACCGGAAGTGCGTTTATTTTACCACTTTACTAAATGATTTCTTCACTTTTCCGCGATTTTCTCAAAAATGGGTTTGACAATTTTCTTGAAACTTCGTATATAAACTAAACACGCATAGATCTACTACATCTTTTATTTTAATCATTTCTCTGGGAAAATTCATTTAAGGGCAGTTTTAGGGGAGGGGTGGGGTTACAAGTTCCTATAAAAAGTATACTATCATAGTTGATTAACTTTCTATCTCCCCAAACAAAATTAATTAGAAATATAAAAAGATGTCCAAAATTCGAGTTTTAAGAAAATTAGTAAACCGGAAGTGCGCTTTTAATGAACAGTTTTTTCCAATTTTCGACGAATTTCGTTAAATTTGGTACACAATCTATAAAATTTGTCAATTATAATTTTGAGAACAGGAGTAAGAGAATGTTGTGTGAGTGTTTCACACCAGATTTTTTACATTCAACGTTAACGCAGTATACATATGAATATAAATATTAGAAATTTGTAATATAATCCACAAACTAATTAAAATGAGTTTGTTTGTTCGTAGGAGTAAAATAATAACAAGGGATGTAGAGTAAAAAGAGTAAATGATGTCGAACACTACTGCATAGTCTATGTAGTAATTTTGTTGATTGGTTGGCTGGAGCCCAAAATAGGGATGGCGAACAGTCTGGTGACACGAGGCGACACTCTCAAACTCTTAAAAATTATGCCCTCACAACCTATCTATAGTAGAACTTACTTCTCCCCCTCGTTCATATTATAAGCTCACACAAATGTTTTCACTTCTCCTTTACTACAAACACACACACACTGTACACACTTTCTGTCCTATAGCTCTAAATAATATAAAACGAAGTACAAGTCTAGTAGAAGGATGTAGACAGTAAACAGTGCCGTCTGGATGTTACATAGAGGGGAAGCCCTGTGTCCTACCGTCAACCACCACTCTGTTTTCTTTCACTAATTCAGTTATTTATATATATATTTAAAAACATAAACACCTACTATACTTTGTAAAACTAAAGAAATTATTCCTTTCAAAACAAAACTGTACAAAACTTTATTTCAATTATGACTTTAGTTTAAATAAAGTTTTGTTTATATAATAAACTTAATACACTTAAATTGATGTAATACTGAAAGAGAAAGGGACTAACTGAATTATTCTCTTGTTCCATAACAAATGGATGAAATTAGTTTCGCTTTCACAAGTCTTAACAGGAGTTACTATAACTTGGAAACTGTGGACTGTTATAGTAGTATCTGCATTCTCATGTACCATTATTATAACTGAATGAATATACATTAATTATTATTATTAATGGAAACAAATTAAATCAGAAATTAAACTTTACAATTTACCATTTGTTTGGTTTCTAAATGCTTTTATGTTCAACGAACTTTTCGGGTCATTACATTTAATTTATTATATTTATTTAATCCATTTTTATATAAACATTAGATTTTTAATATTTTATTTTTTATTTCTTTTTCTTTTTTTTTTTTTGCGCAATATTAGATATTTTCATTAAATCCTGATTTATAAATACCAATAAATTTAACTAAATATTGATAATGTTTTTTTTTACTTTCACTGTAACGGCAAGAGAGAGAACACAAACCCGACCGAGAGCAAACAAACTCTCTCTGGTACTCCTCTCTCACTTAAGCAGGCTAGAGTGGGGAGAACCTGTATATAAGCCAGTAAGAGATCTAGACATCTATCTATTTATCAGATTCAACCATATACATCGCATCGTGTCATATCTCTACTCCCACCCTTTATTCTAAAAAATTCATTACAAGTCCAGTGCAGTTTGTGTAGACTTATAGCCATTATTATAACAGTGTCTTCATATTTCGTCTAATTAATCAATCCCAATTTCTCTCCTCATCAAACTCCATTAAAGAATTGCGATCGTACCAGATTTTCAAAATTGAGGTTTCAACGGAAATACAAGTTTTGCGGTCCCCTAAAATACGAAAACAATATTTTTAGCGAAAACAATTGTCTGTTTCTTTGTCTGTGTGTGTGTATGAGGAGAATATCTCAAAAACAAAATGTTATAGGAAGCTCAAACTTGGATATCCCGTTTAAATAGAGTTGGAAAAAAAAAATCGGATGATCGAAAGTGCGTTTTGACTGAAAGTTATGTTATTAGTTTTCTGCTATTTTCTCCAAAACTGTTTCAATGATTTTCTTTAAACTAAGTACGTAAACTACACATACAAAGAGCTATAAGTTTTATTTGAAACATTTCTCTGTGTAAACTGATTGATTTAATGGGGCTTTTAAGAGGAAGGGGTGAAGTAATGTTTTCTACTAAAAGGCTATTTCAATTTATTATATAATTATGTCATATAAATAACATTAATTAGAATAAAAAATATAATGGCCAAAATTTTCTTGAAGCTGAAGAAAATCGGTCAAACGGAAGTACGTTTCTACTGTACAGAGTACTTGCAGTATTCACGGTTTTCTCCAATAAAAACACCAACGAATTTCATTAAATTTGGTATACAAAACTGTGAATATAAAGATGTATCAATTTTGTTTAAAATTGTATTCCGAGAAATTTATTTAAATAATTTTTGAGGGGTGGAGGTGGGAGGAGGTTATCTTTTCTCAAAAAAAAATCATTTTATTTTGTTTATATTCTACCATTGGTATAAAACTGTAGGCAAACATTTAAGTAAATATCTGTGAGAGGTTTTTGTTGACATAGTTTATTATAATTTATTTTTATCTGTTGGATAGAACGATCCAGTACTGCCCATACGTTTCGGCACGGATGTTTGCTTTCTTCAGTGGCTTGTTTATTAAATGTTACAATAAAAAGTACATAGTTTGTCGAGAATTAAATAATAGAAATAATATACCTAAATTCGGCACGTCCAGTTGCTGAATTTTGGCCAAAATCTTTGTGTCAGTTGCGGGTTTTTTTTTCTAAACGGAATACCAAGGCTTAAGCTTCAGCTGCGATTTTTCGGGTTTTGAGATATTTTGCTACATAGTCAATTCGCTGAAATGACATTAATAAATACTAGTAAATTTAACAACCTGTACGGAGTTTAAAACTCAATTTCAACCCGATCGGATACTTTCTCTTACATGAAAATAAGTGAATAAATAAAAACATTCATTTTCAAAGAAAATTGCAAAAAAAAAAAAAATGGAAAAAAACAATAGTAGAATGGGGCTTCCAGTTAGTGGTTCTTGATCGAAACCTTCGGATCAGATATTCTGATTTTTGTAGCTAAACGGTACATCAAATTTAAGCTACAAATGCGAATTTTATTTACTATTATTATTAATTTAATAATAATTTTACACTCACACGAAACATAAAGGCCCATTAGTCTAACAAAATATAAACACAAATGCTCTGTTAATAGCA
Organism: Triatoma infestans; assembly: GCA_011037195.1. Classification (NCBI taxonomy): domain Eukaryota; kingdom Metazoa; phylum Arthropoda; class Insecta; order Hemiptera; family Reduviidae; genus Triatoma; species Triatoma infestans. The sequence goes on from JAAEAF010000444.1 coordinate 67,985, forward strand.
TAACCATTCTGGTGGTAGTAGAAAGCTAAAACAACACATTTTTATTGAATATTGTTTTATTAACTTAATAATCTTAAAATTTATCAATAATTACTAAGAAACTAATTAGAAGAAAGGCACTACATTTAATACTCTATATAGCCAGTCTGTTAATTAAAAATGATAATTCAAACTAATAAACACTAGCATAAAAACTATTAATAAAATAAAATATAAAATAAAACAGTTAATTTAGTTTAGAATAGTTTCTTGCATAATTAGTATGCAAAGCATTATTTGGGGAAAGCTTTAAGTTTCATTTAGTTTAATTTTAAACAGAAGTTTAAAAGTTTAAAAGTAAGAAAAGTTACGCTGATTTTAAGTTAACATTACTTGGTGATGAAGGTCGAGAATAATAAAGTAAAAGATAGAAGTAAAAATTAAAAAGTTTGTTATTTAACTAAGTTTCGTACTTTTTTCTTTATTTACTTTCTGGTAAAAAGAAGTACCACACAATAGTGTCAAATTTTTAATAGTAAGTTTTCAATGGAAATATATGTTTCCCACAAGTGCGAAAAAAAATAATTTTAGCGAATGGTTTGTATGTGTGTTTATGTGAACATAATATCTCAAAACCAAAATATCGCAGGAAGCCCAAATTGTATATTCCGTTTAGGTGCCATGGGCAGTTGTGATAATACGGTTTTTGTCAAAAATCCATAAAACGGAAATACGACTTTACTGAAGATTTTGTATGTGCAATTTTCTTGAAAATGAATTTCCAATAATTTTCTTTAAACTCTTCCTTTACTATCTACATACATAACATCTGGACAATAAGACCAAAAACCACAGTCAACATCAGAAAGGCGTTGATAGCAAAGCTGTGTAAGAATAGAATTAAAAGAGAGGTCTTCGCAATAGATAGGAACCAGATTAATTTATTGGCAAGTCTTTTCATGTGGCCTCTGTTCGTTCAAAGGGTCATCTACACAAGGTGGGAATAATTAGCTCAAAACCTTTGTGTAGATTATGTCAGGTAGAGGTGGTAATGACCTCACACTGTAATGACATAGCAATGTCAAAGTGGCATCAAAGTCGTAGCAATGTCAAAGTGGTTCCAGCCAGCTGCTGTCTTCACAAAGGAATAAAGGATAATTTATAACTAGTGGCCTAGCCGGCCGCTGTCTTCTTCAAGACAAGGCTGCGGCCAAACAAACGAAACCCTTTTCAATACAGGGTCAATACCTTACATCAAAGCACCCGTAAGCTGAACCTAACTCCTGTCCGAACTAGCCAGAGGTCGCACACTAGGAAAATGTCTTGGTGTGATGGTTGCTTACACTGTGAGTAACACTAATATAAACTTCGCCCCACTGGAAGAGGGGCTCATTATACTTCAGTACGCCTTATCATTATATACGAGTACATCGTCATACGAGCAGCAGTTCCGCGTCCCTATACAGGTTTTACTTATACTTATTTTCATAATTCTGCATCTTAGTTTATTTATTTTAATCATTTTAAATTATTTGTTGTTTATCTCTTATTTATTTCTAAGTATTTCACTTTAATAGTTACCATTTCTCACATTTAAATTACTGTAAAAATATAGTCTATTTTTTATAAATTTAGTGTTAGTAATTCGAGCTCTAATTTCCAAAAATCTCTAAACTAACTTCCGCCCTCTTCAGGACATATACTGCATACCTAAGAAATCATAATAAACGATTCCACTACACACCTTTTGTTCGATTCTAGTGCATTCGCCAGATTGCATTATGAGCCCTTTAGGGCTAATAGCCCATGAAGATCTGGTTGGGAAAGTCTTCATTCTCATTGCTTACTAGACTTACAGGAATTGGCATAATGAACTTCTAACTGTCTGCAATACTTGGAGGATTGAGACCATTCCCCATGTCTAATGTAATCTAATCTAAATACATAGATATATGTCACTCTTATTTAAAACATTTCCCCATTAATGGAACTTTTGGTGGTTTCTGTGGGAACAGTAACTTTAGGCATTCCTTTGAAGTATCATTTCAATGTACTGTATGGTTTTACCATGTATATGATATTAATATACTTATATAATGGGAGTGAGAAGGAGAGAGAGAATTAGAGAGAATGGATTTTAGAGAAATAAACTAGTAATATGCTGAATATACTGTATAATTAATAGAACGCACAATACTGCAAGGACTTTACAGTTAAAATAGAAGTTAGGTAGCGAGTGAAATATAAAGGGACAGACTGGCTGAGTAATAAGATGGTAATAAGGTTGCTGACTGGTTATAACTGTTTTAAACTGTCCTAAAGTGCATTGCTGTCGTTCTATTTATATGAAGCGAATTGTCCCTTTCTAGTTTGGCCTAGGTGGGAACTAACTGACTTTTGATTCATTTAATGTGCTTCTCTTCTCTTCGTATGCTATGAATCCTTAATGATTCGGAATTCCAATTACAATTATTACGAAATTCTAAATTTAAAGAAAATCTCTTAGCAGGAAGTACGAAGTTACAGTAATCGATTTTTGAGTTTTTTTTAAAGTTTCTCAAAAACTATAACTGTTTTTAAAAAAAAAAAAACTATACTTTTGATTCGATTATTTTTCGAAAAAATTTATTTCTACGAGTTCTGCGAAATTTATGACGTTCGATTTCAAATTTTATTTGAGTTTGTTCCAATGTTTGAGCTAGTATTCTGGATAACAGTGTAAATATGCAATTTCTATCTGTTGTTGCGCAACCATTAGATACCCATCATGTACTCAGTAAGAGAAAATCGTCTCGAGTATTTCACAAAAGCTCATTTATTTTTTATTTTTAAAGCAACTGTTTGTTTAAAAAGTAAAAAGAGTTGCTTGCATTATAAATTAATTTTCTTCAAAGATTTCCAAAAACAAAAAACGGAGCCGCGTACAGAATTGCGTCAAAATATAAATAACAACAAGCTCTATTCATCTTCATCTTCATTCATTCAGCTTCACTTATTTTGCATGCATAAATACACTATGTGACTAATGATCCTCTCTTTAATTTTGTTTTCAAAAAATTGTTATTTATGCCTCCCCCCCCCCCAATTAAAAGATTTAACGTGAATCCCCTCTATTGGCAGCAATTGCCTCCAACTGTAATAATAGTGCTACTATAATAAACAGCTAGTAATAATTGTATTATCTGGTGTAATAGCAAGAGAGAATTACATCAGCAGAGAGAGCAGACAGACGAGAGAATTAAGAGAGAGAGAGAGAGAGAGCAGGCCCTCTCTGGTAATCTCTGACTTAAGCAGGCTAGAGTAGGGAGAACCTGTATATAAACCAGTGAGAGATCTAGACATCTATCTATCAGATTCAACTATATACATTACATCGTGTCACAATTCTACTCTCATCCTTTATTTTATAAAATCATTACAAGTCCAGTGCAGTTTGTGTAAACTTATATTATAACAGTGTCTTCATATATCGTCTAATTAATCAAACCCAATTTCTCTCCTCATCAATTCCATTGTAACCCCATGTGTCTGGTTAATATAATATGTTGCAACAAAATAATTGGTTCTACAACTTAATATAGTTCGAAGATAAAAAAAAATCGTAACTTCACAATGGTGTGACTATAAGCACTTTCAGTCAGTAATTAAAATTAGGTTTTTATAAAAATGTTTAAGGACTGCAATGTGCTAAACTATAGTGATATTTTCCTTGAGAACTTGCTAAGTTTTGTATACTCTGATTGGTTGGCAGAAGTTCGCTCATTCTGAGAATGTCGTCCTTGATAAACAGTGTGGGCTCATCGATGAACATAATTTAAAACTAAGTAAATACTAGTTTACTATTTTTTGTGGAAGGGAGGATGATAGTGTTTCTTTGAAAAAAATATATGGCAGGTGGTGGATCCGATTATACCTGTGACGAACCAGATGTTGTTTCCTGGTCTTATAAAAGCCGTTTTTGATTACTGTTTATTATATGCATTAAAAAAGTTCCTTTTTACTTTCTTCTTACTGCTAGTACTCGTAAAAGCAATTGTTGCTTTCATATCAAATTTTGGAAATTAAATTTTCACTGAAAACGACATATGTTCTGAAGTCTCCTGAGTCCGAAAAAAAAAAATTGTTTTTAAAAAATTGGTCTGAGTTTGGTCAGCATAACTCAAACATGGAAAATCGCAGAAAGTTCAAACTTAATATTTCCTTTTAAGTTAAAATCGGTTAACCGGAAGTACCACTTTAATGAATAGACATTTTTTGTTTGTTTACGATTTTTGAGAACAGTTTGAACGATGTTCTTGAAACTTGGATTTATTACTACCATATAATAAAGTGCTAGAACTTTTATTTGAAACATTTTTTTAAGGAAAATTCATTTAAGGAGGGTTTTAAGGGAGGGGTGGACTTATAATAATATAATATTATTTATAAATTCAGCTGCCTCTCTCCCTCATTGGTCCCAAGCCTGCTGTTTGCGTGTTCTTCTGTTGGGAAATGTTTGTCAAGCTACCAGGCATAGACGGATTCATAATATTCATCCACTATGGAAAAGTTCAGTGGGTGATCGGTAGTCTACGATTTTAATTGTAGGTCCGAACAGGGCTATTAGGGGCATGTTGTGTCTTTCACGGACCTCTCTCAGGAATCTGGTCGGATACTTTACGAAGAAATTGTGGTTTAAGGAGATAATTTTAAGTAATGGGGTTCATGCCAGAGTTAGTGGGACAGAGGAAGAAATATCCATATATCTCATAATATGTGGTGGTTGGTTCCGCAGAGCTGGAAAGCATCAGAGACATTTTCCGTGGTAGCCTGTTTCATTTTGTGGTCATCGACCGGTTTCGGGCGTTCGCCCCATCTTCAGGATGCGTTTTTCAGACAGTGTGATAACACAGACTTGCACAGGGCAATTTTCAGTTTTCCTGAATTGAATTTGCAATTTGAAAACTGAATTTTGCTCTGTGCAAGACTGTGTTGTCACACTGTCTGAAAAACGCATCCTGAAGATGGGGTCTGTAACCCGGTCGATGACCACAAAATGAAGCAGGCTACCACGGAAAATGTCTCTGATATCTCATAATAGATTGCTTGGATTGTGAGGAGATTAGGTTCAGATCTTCTGGTCAGGACAGGATGTCGATACAAGAGCTCATGTCCAATTTGTCCGAACTATGGTGAATCCTTAGATGGGTAAGACATGGGCCTAAATTCTTGTTCTTTAATCCGATAGTTGTTATTGTTCTTTAGGGTTAGATATATAAGCCCAGAAAACCATTGGATAGCGCGGGGTCCTCCCTCCCTCTTTTAAAGGAATAATAATAAATGACTGCCAAAATTCCGAGTTTGAAAAAATGGACTGACCGGAAGTATGGCTGAATTGGTTTTTTTTTTTTTTCATTTTTTTCATAATTTTTTTGCCATAAACACATCAATGGGTTTCATTAAACTTTGTAGACTATCTGCACTTAGGGGAAAGGGGTAAAGTTATGCCTTCATCAAAAAGGTCATTTCAATTTATTATACTTTTCTATCTATATAATATTAATAGAATTAAATGGGTTAACAAAATTCCGAATAAAAGAGCAACATTTGACCGGTCATTCGACTTTAGAAAACAGCTTTTTTTCAATTTGCTACGACTTTTTCTATAAAGGCATCATCGAGTTTCCTTTAACATAAAGAAAATATCAATTTTGTTTGCAACTTTTTCCCAAGAAAATTAATTTTACAGGGGTTGTGGAGGAGCTGGCGAGATCACGTTCCCTCAAAAAAGTCGGTATATTAAGATTAGATTCGCCTAGTGATACAATATTGAAGCCAACCAGAAAATTAGTTAAATTATGGACTGATGCACCATTCAAAACTATCATGCAAAACACTTTCCCCATCAAGAAAAAAATCTTGATGTTGGATGAATGCCCAAAATTAAACGATGACCATAAACTGAACCAACTAATCTCTAATAATGGAATGTTGTTCCAAGCTAATAATATACGTTTAGCACATTTCTTCGTTATTAGCTTTCAGTCTCTGAACTGAAATAAATTAGCTCGCACAGCGTTGAATAACGCTTAGAATACTAATACCGCTTTTGTCGTTACTTTATCGTATAACGTTTACTAATATATACATTAAAGAAAAACTCTAATTTTAACAAAACTGATTACTATTATATAATAAATATTTTAGTAACTGGTACGCTTGTCTACAGAATTCTGCATCTGATGACTGAGGACCCACATCCATTTTCTTACTTCCTACTTCTAAAAATAAATAATTTCTTTTCATTCATAATTGGGATTCATATTCATATAAATGTGAAATTTATATTATATGTAACGGCAAGAGAGAGAACACAGGCCCGACCGAGAGAAAGCAGGCCCTCTCTGGAACTCTCTGACTTAAGCAGGCTAGAGTGGGGAAACCTGTATATAAGCCAGTGAGAGATCTAGACATCTATCTATCTATCAGATTCAACCATATACATCGCATCGTGTCATATCTCTACTCCACCTTTTTATTCCATAAAAATCATTACAAGTCCAGTGCAGTTTGTGTAAACTTATAGCTATTTCATAACAGTCTCTTCATATCTCGTCTAATTAATCAATCCCAATTTCTCTCCTCATCAACTCCATTATATATAGAACTAAAATTATATTCGATTATTGACTCGGTTTCAAAAAGACTCTTTAGTTGATAAAAATGGATAAATCGTCAAGAAAATATTAATAATGACAGTTTTTCTAGACTTAGAATCTCTTTGACAGCGCAAACAAAACCATGATTTCTTTTCAAACAAAATAAAAACTAAACTAAAATGCAAATAAGTATTTCTCAGTCCCGGTTGAAGATATGATTTACATTTTTATAATGTTTTACTAACAAACTTGAACGCAGCATTTGAAGAAGATGCTTATTAACATAACAAAGTCAGAGGTCAAAGTATTAAAATTGTGTGCAAGCTTTATTAAGGAGTTTCTTAAAAAAATGAAATATGAAATTAGTATAAGCTGCAATAAATAACTGAGTACAAAAATCTCCTCAAAGAAAAATATATACATTACAAAGAAATTTACTAACTAACTGACAAATAGATAAATAATGAGAAATTCATAACAAAAGCATAAATATATTAACAAAATATCTGATTATAAGGAATAAATTGAATTATATACGAGAGTAAGTAGTGAAAATCATATTAACAGAGTTCTTAAGTAAATATCAAACAAAAGATATCAAACAATGATTTCAATTTAAACAATAAACACTGTATTGTCACAAAATGCTCTTAAATATTTCGTTAGACTACAAACAGAATAGGGTGAGGATAACACAGCTGTCATCCACTAAACAAAACCAACTTCAAATTCAATGAAAACAGATCGTCATTTCAACAACAATTGCATAAATAAATAGTTTCATTTATTGAGGCTTATAAATATAAAGATAATTAATATGTTAATATCAAATTAATTCTGTTTCGAGAAACGTACACCCATCGATGAGCATTCAAAAAAAAAATTGGTGTGAAGCAATCACTCGACTTTCTCTCACTGTAAATAATACAATTTATTCAATTTTTTTTTTTTACATTTTCTTACTCCTAGAAAGAGGAAGTATTGTAATCGTGTCAAATTTTCGATATCGTGTTTTCACCGGAAATATCCGTTTTGGGGTCCCCTGAGTCGAAAAAAGTGGTTTTTAGCAAATGGTGTGTGTGTGTGTGTGTGCGTGTGTATGTATGTGAACAGCATAGCTCAAAAACGAAAACCCATAGAAAGGTGAAACTTGATATTACGTTTAGGTATCACCATGGGATATGACGGTGCGTTATCTGTCAACATTCCTCAACCGGAACTACCACTTTACTAGTTAGTTTTTTTACTTTTTTGCGATTTTCTCATAAATTGCAAGGACGATTTTCTTTAAACTTGGCATATTAACTACATATACAAAGAGCTACAACTTTTATTTGAAACATTTCTCCGGGAAAATTCATTTAAGGGCACTTCTGAAGGAGGGGTAGGGTTACAGCTTTCTCTAAAGTGGTATCTTAGTTGATTATACAATTCTATGATCCAAACAAAATTAATTAGAAATAAATAAATGGCCAACATCCCAAGTTTTAAGAAAATTAGTAAGCCGGAAGTGCGCTTTTACTGAACAGTTTTTTTTTTTAGTTTTCGACGAATTTCGTTATATTTGGTAAACAAACTATAACATTTGTCAATTATAATTTTGAGAACAGGAGTAAGAGAACGTTGTGTGAGTGTTTCACACCAGATTTTTTTTTTTTATTGCTAGCCAGCCATAAAAATAGTGGTAGGGATTTTACTTGTATTATCTGAGCGGCTTAAGTGAAGCCCCCTATATCGAAACAAACAAAGCTTTGCCATTTTTTGTTTAAACAACACTGAGAGACCTCCAATAACCCTACAAAATCATTTTTTTTAAATAAAAGTGATACGTTTCTATCTATGCATCAAGCATTCCAATTTTAAATAAAATCTTTGTAATTGTTTTCGAAAAAATCCCCCCCCCCCAAATTAAAAATCTATTCTGTAAAATCGCAGGATACGGATTTCCTTAAAGTTTTGAATTCTATCAATGCTTCTAATGTGTATTATTATTATTATTGTGTAGGTTATAAAACCATATATTATATTTTGAAGTGATACTTTAAAGGAAAACATAACGCTACTGTTTCCCGAAAACACCTAATAAATTCATTTTCCTGAGAAAATTTATGCTGTGTAGACAATATACGAAATTTTAAAAAAAATTGTTTGATCCGTTTTTGAAAAAAATCTCGAAAAACTGAAATTTTTTTATGGATTGCGATTACACGAAAACAGCACAAAATATCTTCATTAAACTTCACACAACTCAACTGTACATATAAAGAGCAATGACTTTTTTTTTTTAAACCATTTTTATTGGGAAAATTCATTTTATAAGAGTTCTGGGACAGAAATAGCGTTAGCTTTTTTTTCTCTAAAATGCCAATTTCTGCATTATAATCTATATAATATTAATAAGTTTAGGAGCGGGTGTTGGTGTAGTGGTTATGAGCATGGACTTGTAAGTGGGAGATCCCTAGTTCGAGTCCCGGCGTATAACTGCTAAATTTTTATATTCTTTGAAAAATAATAATGGTAAAAGTAGGTGCTTCCGCCCCCCGTCTACGACACCTAATTTGGTAGTTGGACGTTAAGCCCGCCTGAAAAAATAATATTAATAAGAATTATAAATGTATCGCCAAAATTCCCCAGTATGAAGAAAATTGGTTGACGAAAGTGCGACTTTTGTCCAATTATAACTATGTGGTGCAATACGAAAAAGCATGTAAGTGTTTCACGCCAGAGTTTTTTTTTTCTGCATAGAATTAAAAAACAGCCCCCAAGATACAGTAGAAAACTGATTTTGGGCTGAAAAATAAACATCTAAAGAAAACTACATAATATCGTTCGTAAAGAGCTAAAAACTATAAAGAATTACGATGCGAAAGCTTTTTATCTATGAAACAGCGAGTAACAAGATAAGTAAAGCAAAAATTGTTACATAGGTGGCACAGTTAAATTCTAACTGATATTCTTAAGGGTGACTTGACAATAGAATACAGTGTGTAAAAGAAAAAAATAAATTAATTGAATTTGTGCTGATAAAAAAAAAAAAAAAAACAACAAACAAACCTTAAGGCTAAAGTCAAGTAAATAATGTCAAAAGGAGTACAATGTCCAAGTTATATGCAGTAAATAGTAAGAACTAGAAACTCAATTAGGCACTCCAGTAGTGTTCGTAAGTCAACACACACTTGATTGTTAGCAACTACAAACAAAACACTGAGACGTTGCTTTAATCTAAACAATAGATGGCCTAAGGATTTTTTTTTTATATTTTGACCTCAGTAAACTATAAATAAACTAATATTAAATAGATTATACACTCAATAAAAATATAAACATTTTGAAAATAACACTTACCTAGACATTACTATCAGCAGCAAACTTACACAACAAACAGGCCACACAATTAGAAAAAAATATATTATTGAAAACACTTTCCCAAACAGTACTGTAACACCATTACAACATTTTTAACCTAACTGAACATCATTAATTTATTATATCACACTGAGATAAGTGGCCAATTATAAAGCACGATTTATAGACTGTGATAAACCTAATAACATTTTAATGAACTAGTATAAATATATCAAACAAAGGTTTTTAAATGAAATAATTGAGTATATCAGCTCTACTAATTTGTATAATATATCTTAATCAAGACTTTATTTAATATACTAAAATTTATGAGTATTTGAAAATTATTTCAAATTCTATCATAAATAATTCAAAAATATCATTATTGAAATTCACAAAATAGAATGCAGTAAATTATAGAAAATTAGTTACAATCTAACAATAACGTTGCAATGTCTGAAGAGTTAATTAATTAATATACAATTGTAACAGGAATCTAAAGAGAGGATCCATAGCAGAGAGAGAGAGAGAGAGAGAGACAAACAAAAATGACAGGACCACTAGGAGAAACTGCTTAAATACAGCGACGGGAGAGATACGAAGTCATATAGCAGAGTTCACTCGTCAGTCACAACATGTCATCTACCTTATTCTTTACCACTCTACCATACTCTGCCATTTTAGTGTAAAGTCCAGGCAGTCAGTATCACTTTTTTTTTCGTTATACAGTGTTCAACCATATCTACTTTATTAATCTAAACCAAACTATTTTCTCTCCTTCATCGATGTAATAGGATCCAAAGAAAGGGATCCATAGCAGAGAGAAGAGAGAGAGAGAGAGAGACAAAATACAGGACCACTCTCTCGTCGCTGTGATTTAAGCAGGTTGTCCACTTTAGTCCGAAGAGATGGTCCCTGTTCATTTTTGTCTCTCTTTTCTCTCTCTCTCTCTCTCTCTCTGCTATGGATCCCTCTCTTTGGATCCTATTACACAATTTATTAATAAAACAATGCCATAGAATATAATAACTGTTGGATATATTCAAATTAAAGAGAATTCATGAAATTTGCAAGTGGTATTTGTGCTATCTGTACATTCACTGTACAGAATATAGAATTTAAAAAGAAATTTCTGTCTAAAAGACAGATCCTCCTCAACAAATATCACCTAAATCAAGAGGACATGAATTCAAAATATGAAGTTCATATTTCAAAATCGAAACTAGTAGAATAAAATAAAAAAAACTTCTTACTATATGAGAAAGTATTGCGATCGCGTCGAATTCTCGATATTAAGCCTTCACCGGAAGAACATATTTTGAGGTCCCTTGAAGTAAGAACAAAATCTGAAGTGAAAAAGCCACACGATTTTCTCTCACCACAAATTATATAATATAACTGATCAACTAATAATAAATGTCTAATAGCCTTCAACATTTTTTGACAGAGCATTACTTCCTAGTTCCCAGAAATCTCAGTAAAAAATCAGTATTCTTAGAAAAAAGTTACAAACAAAAAATGAAAAGCTCTGTCTATGTATAATTAGTATAATCCAAGTTTAATGAAGCTCATTGGTGTCTTTATAAAAAAAAATCCCGGAAACCTTTTTTAAAAAAAAACTTCAAGAATATCGTACTTCCGGTCAACCGATTTTCTTCAAATTCGGAATTTCGGTCTCACATTTCATTGTAATTAATATTATACAGATAATATAATAAATTGTGTGAATAAAATAACTCAAAAAAAAAGAAGAGATAAATCGTACGAAGCTCGAATTTGTTATTCCATTTAAGTGTACCACCATCGTATTAAAAAGTGAGTTTCAAGTAAAATCCAAAACAATTGAAGCTGCAACTTTACTTTTATTTCAGCATTTTCTTTTTTCAGACAACTTTACTTTTGAAGGTAGCAGAGGAGCAGCTGAGCTGGGCTATAAAGCTAAATTGTTATATAATTATTGGATGTTTAAAGAAAAAGAGTTTTCGAAAATATCTAGAACAATTTTGGAACTAGGATAAAAACAAAAAGAACAAGTTGGAATAAATTCGAACCTTATAGGATGAGGAGAAATCTTCTCTTTCAGAGTTATTATCGACTCTAAATTAGTGGGAGAATGTCGGAGAAGGCTTAATGCTTTAGCTCGGAGGGGTAAGGTGTGCCTCTATTGGATACCCGGACATGCGGGAATAGAGGGCAATGAGAGGGCGGATCAGTTGGCCAGGGAGAGATCATCACAACCATTTTGTGGTCCTGAACCAGCCCTGGCCGTCAGAAAGACGTTTCGCGACAAACAGATTAGACTCTGGGAGACGAGAGTTTTGGAGAATCGCTGGGGGGACACGCAGGGGTGCCTCCAAGCCAAAAGATTTATAAAGGCAAGTAAGCAGGGAACTTCGGAGTATCTCCTGTTCCTTAGTAGGACGGGTCTGAGGACCTTGGTAGGGATAGTGAATGGACTTGGGTGTCCAGTCACTTGTTTAACATAGGGAGGACGTCTAGTCCCATTTGTCAGAACTGCGATGACGGAGTCAGGGAAACGGTGTACCACTACTTATGTCAGTGTCCCCGTTTCGCTGGAACTAGGTTTTGGTTTTTGGGAGGGCATCACTCTCGCAGGATTGTCTGCACGAGCTGGAGTTTTGGGATATCTTGGGATACTGTAGATTAACCGGTAAGCTACCGGGGGAGATTTATTAAGGGGATAGGGGGGCATCGAGGGGATAAAGGCCACATAGGCTTAGGTCCCGCGCCATTAGGCATCCGATTAATAATAATAATAATAATAATAATAATAATAATAATAATATCGACTCTACTAATTTGGTATATAAAATGTGAAGGGAACTTTGGAATATCAGTATTTAATGTGGTGTAAAGAGAACTAGTTGAATCCTAATGGTGTTGCAGATTTCAAAGCATTTTTATTTTCTAAATAAATCTAATTTAAAATAATTAAAATGGTATTCAAATCGTCAGGCCTTAAAATTACAATGAAATGTTTGTACGGCAAAGGCCAGAGGAGCTTAGATATTATATTATTTACAACCTGTATATATATATATTCCATGATATATTATATATATATTATATTATATATATATATACACACACACAACACACATCATGTACAATTGAAATTCCATCATAACTGAGAATGGCACTGAATAACTTAGGACTCAGCACCACAATCAGAGAGGCATGTTTAGAGGAGCCAACCAATGCTGGAACTCTCAGGATATTAAAAGAGAGCAAGGTGTTTAGGAGGTCGCGTGGCCATTTCAAGCGACATGGAGGATTGTCAGGATGGGTTGATGCAGTGGGATTGGGATGAGTCTCTAGGTTATTGTGGAAATAAGGAAAGCGAGTATGGATTAACTCGTTAACGAAGGGGATACTGAGGTCTTTGTGGAGGGTTAAATTTGATACATAATAGGGAGCGTTGACAATATGGCGAATGACTTTAGATTGAAAGGATTGGATTCTCTGGAGGTTGGATTGTTTCGCAGAGCCCCACAGCTCAGCTCCGTAAGTCCAAATCGGTCTCAGCAATGTTTTGTGTGTAGAGTTAGTTTGTTTTGTACGTTTATTGTTGATCTCCGTCCAAGCAGTCTTCGTAGTTGTCCATAACGTCTATTTAATTCTTTTCTTTTCAGTCTCGTATGAGGGTTCCAAGTAAGTCGACTGTCTAAATACAGTCCTAGGTAGCGAATTTGTGTGGGAAGTCAGTATTTCTGTATTGTTGATATGTACGGGAGGGCAATTTTGTCTACATAAAGTGAATGTATCCATTGGCTGAGGAGTTTTTAAAGAAAAAAAAAAAATTCTTTCAGGCTCTACGTTTCGGGTACCATTGGTGCCCTTCTTCAGGAGCTCATTAGTAGGAGAGGAGTGAACGTTGAGAAAGTTGAGACTGAGAACGTTCAGTCCTCTCCTACCCTAATGAACTCCTGAAAAAGGGCATCAATGGTACCCGAAACATAGAGCAAGAAAGAATTTTTTGATTTTTTTTCTTTAAAAACTCCTCTGGCCATTGCCGTACAAACATCTCATTAAAATAATTAAATTTTGGAGGAAAGGAATAGCGCTAAGTGGTTAGCATCCTGGACTCCCACGCGGAGGACCCGGGTTCGAGTCCAGCTGTGCTACACTTAGATTTTTTTTTCCTAGGACCCTCTACAACTCACTGCCTGGTGACTGTGTTGTTTGTAATGAGGAAACACTATCCGGTGGCCGGCAGTGCACTAAGGAGAAGACTCTGGGCGCTAATGACCATAGATCTTAACGCGCCTTAAATTATAAAAAAAAAATCTGGTGTAAAACACTCACACAACTTTCTCTTACTCCTGTTCTCAAAATTATAATTGACAAAAGTTATAGAATATGTACCAAATATAACGAAATTTGTCGAAAACTGCCTAGGAGTAAGAGAAAGTAAAAACGGAGTCCGTCGAAATATATTGAAAACTGGAAAAAACTGATCAGTAAAAGCGCACTTACGGTTTACTAATTTCCTTGAAACTCGGAATTTGGGTCATATATTAATTTCTAGTTATTTCAATTTGGATGACAGAATTGTATAATCAACTGTGATAGCATTTTAAAGAAAAACATAACCCCCCTCCCCCAAAAGTCCCCTTAAATGATTTATCAGGGGAAAAGTTTCAAATAAAAGTTGTAGCTCTTTATATGTATAGTTAACAGCGCTGGTTTAAAGAAAATCGTTGGAGCCATTTTCGAGAAAATACCAGAAACCTGAAAATTATATTTCAGTAAAAACGCACTTCCGGTTATCTATTTTTTTTTCAAACTCGGAATTTCAACAACATATTTAATTCTAATTAACATTATTTAGATGACAGAATTGTCTAATATACTGAAAACAGCAGCATGAAGATGACACCTAACCCCACCCCCCCAACCCAGAGAGTCTGCCCTTAAATGAATTTTTCTGGAGAAATGTTTCAAATAAAAGTTGTAGCTCTTTGTATGTGTAGTTGATATAGCAAGTTTAAAGAAAATCTTCGGAGCCATTTTTGAGAAAATTGCAAAACGTAAAAAAAACAACTAGTAAAGTGGTACTTCCGGTTGAGGAATATTGACACATAACGCACCGTCAGATCCCATGGTGATACCTAAACGTAACATCAAGTTTGAACTTTCTACGATTTTTCGTTTTTGAGCTATGCTGTTCACATACATACACACACACAGACACACACACACACACACATAGACACACACACAGAGACCATTCGCTAAAAACCACTTTTTGGACTCAGGGGACCTCAAAACGGATATTGTCCTGTGAAACTCGATATCGAAAATTTGACGACATTCCATACTTCCTCTTACTAGGAGTAAGAGAAAGTAATAAACTGCAACTACTTAGCTACAATTACATTTGTGGTTGTTAATTGGCAACTAATGAAATTATAGTTTGCAACTTAGCCCTCCTCACTTGCCAGCCAATCACATGCTGATATTGAAAAATCACATGATTTTTTTAAGATATTGAACTCTCCTCCGTATGATATATTAGTGTGTAAATTTGAAGAAAATCATTACAACTGTTTTAGGAAAAATCGCCCCCCCCCAAAAAAAACTGAAAAATAAAACATTCAGCTAATAAGTTGCACACTTGCGGCTGTTATATTCTGGCCCATACCTTTATCGATATTAATACAAATTACAAATATAATTATGCCCATTCGCTAAAGCAAGTATTTCCCTCCGAATACTCAAATAACTATCTCTTTGCAGCAATAGGAGAAAGTAAAAATTAATTGTATCATTAAATGGTTAAGACTTTCAAATCTCTTCTAAATTTTTGTTAATTAACAAACAACAAACCAATGATTTACTAATTTACAGTCAGCTATTTATTACTGTAAGATAGATCCAGCTCGTCTAAAACGAATTAATTATAATTAAACTTCACCCCCCTCCAGTTAATTAAATTATTTGCATGAATAAGAAGAGAAATGTTTTTATACTATAAACTGAACATATATATATATATATATATAGATTCAGATAACTTACACACCCCACTAACTACTACCAATAGTATATATATATATATATTGGTTTGTATATACATATAGATACATGTATATAAATGTAATAACAGAGATGAGAGGCTCGGCTGTCCTATATACCAGGAGCATGTGTATTATGGAGTGAGTACTTGGACGGGTGTGATCACGCGTGTCATTCATTATACATATACACAGGCTCGGAGATAAGTAACAAAACACATTCACACACACGCGGGGATCCATAACAAGTCATACTGGAATCCCCTCCCTGAACACATACTAGCCCACACACTGTACGTAGGAAGAACGCCATATAACTAGCAAAACAAATAAGTATTAGATATTACATAGTTTTTTTTAAACTTGATTAAACAAAAACGCAAAATAAATAAAACAATCGCTGATCAAATTACTAATACATATACACACCTGGGTAGCTAGCATACTTACACCATATTTACGTATAAATATTTTTAACAAATACTAAATAATACTAGGCGAAGTTTAAACAAAAACATTTTGCAGCGAAAAAATCTGGGAAAAAAATGAAGGAAAACCCATTTGATAAATTCAGACTTCCGGTTCATCGAATTTCGACTGAAACTTCGGTAAGATTCATATATATACTTCACACACACATACATGAATTTTATATATATATATAAAAGTTACATTGTAGTTATTATTGCAATTCTCTCTATTTATCAATTGTACACCTACCATTCTTAGAAGCTGATAACAACAGCACACGCACACTTCCATTTCTTACACACACACACACTCCACTTCATTAAGATAGTATTAAATATAAAATGATTGAGATTTATAACTCTCGCTCTCTTCTCATTGAACATTCATTGTAGTAGCAGCGTTCTTCCTTTTTAATAACACCTTAACTCAAGTGTATATTGTTGTTCTGTTGTGTAAATAAATATTGTGGTTTTTAAAAAGTGAATTGCAAAATCCCAACTTATATCTTATATATATATATATATATATATAAAATGTGTGTGCGTGAACAGTGTAGCTCAAAAACGACATCGTAGTTTAACTGCACGTTACGTTTGGGCATGTATGACCATGGGACAATTTCTCAACCGAAAGTATCACTTTACTTTAAAATTTGAGTACAGACAGACCACCTGGTGGCAGTTAAGGGAAACAAAACTAAAGTAATTTGCAGTAAGGGAAAGTGGTGTGTGTGTCACACCATATTCCTCTTACTACTTGTTGGCAAGAGGAAGTATTGCGAACGCGTCAAGTTTTCGAAATTGGGTTTTCGGTGGTAAAACATGTTTTGAGGTCTCTGAGTGAGAAAACCATATTTTCTCACGCTCTCTGTGTGCAAGTTTGTGAGAGAGAGAAATGTGGAGAACAAAATCTCAAAAATGATAAATTGCAGGAAGCTAAAAATTTGGTATTCCGTTTAGGTGCCACTGCATCTGACACCAAAGTTTCGCGCAAATGCATGTGCATTTGACTTCGTATGCAGTCTGCATATACATAAACCTCTACCATTTTTATTTGAAGCATTCAAATTGGTGGCTCTGGTGGGAACAGTAGCGTTAAATTTTCCTGTAAATTACCACTTCAGTATGATGTATAGATTTTTTCTATACATCATAGATTCCTTAGATTTTTTCTTCCTCGGACCCTCTACAGCTCACTGACCGATGGTGGGCAGTGTTGTCTGTAACGAGAGAACGCTGTCCGGAGGCCCGCAGTGCACTGAGAAGGCTGCGGGCGCCAATGACCTAGATGTTGATGTGCCTTATATTTAAAAAAAAAAAAAAGATATTGCTAGAATTCAAAATATGAAGAAAATTTGTTAACCGGAAGTGCAACTTTAGAGAATAGGTTTTCATGAAACTTTTGGAATATTCTGGAAAACGACTATAATGGTATTCTTCCAACTTGCTATGTACTAACTGTACAGATATAAACCCATCGCTTTTATTTGTGACATTTATCCGAAAAAATAATTATTTTATGTAGTTCTGGCCTTTTATTTCAAGGTTATACAGAGTTACTTCAATGTTATTGGCGCTCTCTTCTGGAGTACAGTGTAATCACATCTATTGCCTGGTTGGGTAGATGCCTGTCCCCACGCCACCTTTATTGTTGTTATCAATGATGGGTGGCCGAAGGCGCGGGACCTAAGTCAATATGGCTCTTATTCCCCCAAAAAATCCATTCCAAATAGACTCCCCCTAGCAATCTATTGGTCTAACGATAATGTCCTAAGATATCCCTAAACTCCAACTCCCCTCAAGCATTCCCTTGAGAGTGTTGCCCTCCCATATATGCGGAAACTAGTATTGGCGAAACGGGGACACTGACCTAGTTAGATCGTACACCTTCATCATAATCCTGGATATAGAGGACGAAACGTTCTGCCTATTTTGTGTAAAAGGCTGACTATCCAGGAGTGCCCAGTACTCAGTACACCTACTCAACGGAAGAATATATTTCCTATCTCTCCTGCCCTTATACTTTTTATAAATCTCCTTAACATCTCTAAATTTCAAATGAAACAAATTTGCAAGTTAAAACAAGGTTGTAATAATAATATTAACGGTGAAAGTCGTTGTGTGTGTTTCACACTAGATTTTACTATTAAAATTTTAACACAATAAAAAACAAATTACAAATTTTATTTATATTTATTTTAATTTATTTTATTAAATACTCATTCTCTCACAATCTCAAACCTGCAGAAAGAGAAAGTAATACTATATGTTAATTAATGAAACATACGGCCATTCATAAACATGCTGGGCATTTACTATGAATATAAACTTCATTCATAAAACACGAATACTCATACATCATCATCATCTACGTTCTAAATTTGGAATATAACAAAAATAGATAATAGAGGAAACATCGCCATCTCAATAACACTTAAGAACAAAACTAAAAATACAACTTTCCCGCTCCCAGTTGCCAATCTATCTAGACATGTTTAGGGACTTGTTGGTGACCAAAGTATATCACCGTCGACTACCACATATAACAGCATATCTCATGTAGATACTGCTGGATATAGCTTCGATAATATTACACTATTAGTTAACTAGAAATGGACAACTCAGTTTACACTGACCAAATATCTGTAAGGTGAGTGACGACTTTCTATTACCGCAATGCTTACAGTTCGAGAGACAAATTTTATT
The DNA here is from genome assembly GCA_011037195.1 of Triatoma infestans. Lineage (NCBI taxonomy): Eukaryota > Metazoa > Arthropoda > Insecta > Hemiptera > Reduviidae > Triatoma > Triatoma infestans. The sequence goes on from JAAEAF010000444.1 coordinate 87,161, forward strand.
AAAAGTAGGAATTTTTATAAAAAATTTATTCTGTTCACATGCCAACAGGTGGGAGATACAAAATGGCTTCTCAACACTCAACACACCTCCAAAACCCAATTCACTTGAAAATTAAAAAAAAAAAAACAAAAAAAAACTGAAAAACAATTTAGTGTAACCGCATTTTCTGTTAACGTATTCTAAAAGAAAAATTCTTAACGGATTCTATAGTGATCCCTAAAGGAAGTACGCGATTACAACACTGAACAGTGTGTTATGGGACAAAAATGTTAGTCAGGAATAAATATTATTATTATTTTAAAGGGGATATGCACTGCAACCTGAAAAATCTATCGTACCTCTCGGAGCCTTCTTAATGCACGCCGGCCTCCGAGCAGTGTTCTCTAGCTACAGACAGCACTGCCCATCACCAGACAGTAAGCTGTAAGGCTCCTATGAAGAGAAAATCTAAGGCAGCATACTGGATTCAAACCCGCGTTGCTAGTCCAGCGCGCTACCACTGAGCTAATTCTTTCCTTCTCCCTTAGCTTACGCCAATTAACTAGGGACGGAAACCCTAGTTTTGTACTGTGTTTGTCCTTGTCTGTAAAGGGTAGAGTGTAAGTAGTTTACTGGGTAAGTTTATTGTATATTGTTCTGAAGAAGTTGCAGGTAACCCGTGGGGTCGCTACTCCCCAAGTAACTACACGTAACAGATACTCCTTGCGAGCTAAAGAATAAAATAAATATATATATAAAAAGATCTTTTAAGTTTCCGCGGCCATTCCATCAGTAGTTTGCTAGAAACCGCCGTTTCGTCCATGTTGTAATGAGCCTCTCTCTTCAGGGTCGTTGTTACACTTTGAAAGCCAAAGTATTTCAAGGGCTTTCAAGGTGCAAGGACACTGAAGAGGCTCATTGCAATATGGGTGAAACGTCGGTTTCTAGCAAACCATAGACGTAGTCTCAACCCGGAAACTCAAGTTTTCAATATTTATACGTTATTGTAAAAAAAAAAAAAAAAAAAGAATGGAGCGAAAATTTGGCCTTTAAAGCAGAAAATGAATAGGACACTGCACAGCCAGTGAAATGGATTTTCTCCTATCGACCCGCAAAGATCTCCCCAACCTGAAAGAGTTAAAAAGTGTAGTTATTCGCTAAAGAGACAATTACAAACAACATAAAGATCCCCAGCAACTGTGATGTTATTGTCATGTTCGAAGGATGAACAACGAGATGGTTATCTAAAAGGATTTGGAATGGGTTGCTGCGGAACGGAAGCGAAGAGAAAGCCCCCGTTTTTGGAAAGATGGAATGAAGGAAAGTGGTGAAAAGATTTGTCTTCCCTATTTGGATGTTTCCTAATATCCAGCCAACAGACTAAAAAGAATCATTTATACCATCACAGAACACATGTGACCTCCATTTCTTTTTTAAGAGAGAGTGAGAAGTGGAGTCCAGTAGAAAGTCCTTATACAACTCCATGGAGATTGGCTTACGTATCTGGAGTGTAGAAACAAACTGGTCCTAACGAACATTAGGCGTCGCGGTAGTCTATAATTATTAAATTACTTCTTAACTTCGAAAGAAAAAAAAAATCATTTTGTAAATTTTTAAAAAACAAAATCTTCTACAAATTGACAACAGCATGATCACCCCTCCCACCACTACAATATTTATAATAATAATAATTACAGCTAATGAATGAAATATTAAAATGGCATGCAGTTTACCTTGAAGTTTTCGTAGGTATATATATATATGCAAACAGACACCCTGTTGTTGCTATCTTATTTGTTTGCCCAATCTTATCATTATTATTTAAAGACATTACATTATTGTGAATAGGAAAGTTTATTTATAAATATAAATATAAACAAATATAATAAATTTAAAAAAACATTAAAATACAATTAAATTAACAATTTTTCATTATTTACCATATTTAGAAACGATTAGTAGGGTTTGCTACAAAAAAGATATATACCTAGCTGGTGGGGCGGCTCTATTACTGACGCACCCATAAGGAATTTTCCAGGGAAAATGTTTCAAATAAATGCTGTAGGTGTTTGTATGTGCGCCTAATATAACAAGTTTAAAGGAAATTGTTGGAGCCGTTTTTTGAGAACATCGCAAAAACGAAAAATCTATTTAGTAAAGTGGTACTTCCGGTTGAAGAATTTTGACAGGTAAGTTCCTGTAGAATCCAATGGTGATACTCAATTGGAATCTCAATTCTGAACTTACTGCGATTTTTGATCTATCACACACCACACACACACACACACACACCAGACTAGAATTTGGAAGTTTACAATTTCTACATCAACTATATACGAGTAGATATGTGTATCGTATATATGTATATAATTCAATATATTGTAAATAATTGTATATTGATAATATACCTAGGAAGAGAAAAGTTACTTTCAAGAAATTTTAAAAACGGACAACGCCTCAAACAACATTTATCTTATCAATGATATGCAGAATATTTTTATACAGTTATAAAATTAATTACACGCTCTATCGAAAGTAAACAAAATTTTGATTAACGATTCATTCGTTTATTAATTTAATTCTATGGCAGGGAGAGAATTTCATTGATAAATGGAATCATTAATATTGCAATAAATTTATAAACTGGTACAACTTTCACCCATATTATTAATACAACACGACCAGGCTGAATGTATTTTATCAAATATTACTTTTAAAAAATTATTAAAATAAAAACATTCTGGTGTGAAACTTTCATTAGCCTTCCTTGACTGATATTCACAACCGCTTGGAGGACATTTTGTTTTTAAAATCGGAATTTTTATTCAATGTTTAGTTCGCTTAACTCTCACCGGATGGTGAATCATAGTTAAAATGTTAATCTATAAGAGAGAATCCAATTTTTCAACTTTTTAATGTAAAATGTTTCCAATAAAAGTCATTCCATCCCGGAGGGAGCTGGCAGATTGGGATAACCACTCGCTCGTGCCAATTCCCTTCCGGAGATCCCCCTGGTTATTCTGAGCAGAGCGCCCTTCGCCCCTCCCGAACACACCTCGGGAGATTCAGAATAACCTCAATTCCAGCTGTGGTCACACAAGTCCACATTGCTAATAATTACTATTTCAAAATAAACGTGAAAATATTTCAAATAAACGTGATAGGCGCACGATTGTAGATAGTAAACCTAGTTTATAGAAAGCCGTGTTCGAGATAATCGCGGAAAACACGCAGTAAAATAGAAGCACTTCCGGTTAAAAGTTGATGACGACTGGTGCTGGGTTTATGTTGTACCTAAATGGTCCAAGTTTAAGGTCCCTCTGATTTATCTTTTTTGAGATAATCAGTTCAAACACACTGACAAGTTCGCAATACTTCCTCTGAACAACCGCAAGAGAAAATAATACTATCATATACATTTTATACACTAAAAGTTAAGATCAGTGGGAGATTTTACATTCGCGCCGAACTCTGTGGTGATTAGCTAAAGGGAATATGGAGTTTGAATTCTGTGCGATTTTTCGTTTCTATGTTTCACTGATTCGCTAAAACAATGTCTAGCCACATTCAGAGAATCCCGAAATATGTAATTAGGTTCTGTTTTAAAAAACCAATCAATTTCAACATTCACACGACTTTCTCTTACACTAATTAAAATAATAAAATCAATAAATTTTCTTTAAAATTACAATGTTTAGTTGGGCTGGCCATAAAAATGGTGGTGGGGATTTTAATTGTACCCCCGTACAATATGGAGCACTCTATGTCAAAACCAATATACCAATACATATATACCCAAAACATATATTTCCTGTGAAAACTCGATTTCAAAAATCTGGGACGATTGCAATACTTCCTGTTACTCGGAGTAAGAGAAAGTAAAAATACCTCAGGACATTAAATTAGTTGTAGTAAAATATTTCTAGGTAATAAAATTAATTATAATATCACTATAAAAATCTCATAAATTCTGGTACTTACCGGCTAAATGATCATGCGTTGAAAGTATGAGATGTTATAATAAATTAAGTTAATTCGGTGAGACAAAGCAGAGCTGAAGCTAGGTACACTAAACATAATACTACAGTGGCAGGGAACAGTTTATCTCCTCTACCAAACTGTAGATCATTTATATTAGATATTGGGTCATTAAGTACAGTAGCAGTTAGATATAGGACGGTGAGGAAAGCAGAGCTGAAGCTAGGTACACTAAACATAATACTACAGTGGCAGGGAACAGTTTATCTCCTCTACCAAACTGTAGATCATTTATATTAGATATTGGGTCATTAAGTACAGTAGCAGTTAGATATAGGACGGTGAGGAGCAGACGGATTGTGTGTCACTTTAGTTTATCTTCTGTTCACCAATTTGTCCTTATTTAGAAATAGCGCAGTTTCTGTTTATTCTCTAACCTTTATTGGTTCACGTTCATCCAAAGACGTCATCATTCTTTGTACCTTTCGTGTATTGTTTATTATAAAAGACATATGTTATATAAGCTGACACACCTAGTAAGTATAACATATTGTAAGAGAACATATGGCACTACCAACGCAGAGATTGTAAGCTGATTCGTGGATAAAAAAAAAATAGCGTTATGGACACCAATCGTTATCTCCTGACTTCGTTCACAGCAAATTAAACTCTAGAACAGCAAGGATCTTCGATATTTTTTGTAGCATATCCTTTATTTTGTAGCCAGTAGGCCGACTGGTTTCGGTCATTCATCTGGAGATTTTGGCAAACAGTAAGTGATTGTCCACTAGGTACATTCAAAGCATAAGTATGTATCAGCAGTAGGGCCTCATACAGTCAACTGATTAAAGCGGATGTTGATTAGGGTAAGAGTATTATACTTGTTGGAGCTAGCCACATGAGAACCTTTCAATAATCAATTTTCTTTAGAAAAAAATGTTACAAATGAAAATGACCCAACTTGAGGAGTATCAAGCCAAGTTTAAAAGAAAATCACAAAACAGTAAAGAAACATAAAATTAGTAAAGTGGCATATCCGGCTAAGGTTTGTGCGGCTGGGGGGGGGGGATCGTAAAACATATATTTTGAATGGAAACCCAATTTGATACTCTTACTGCAGTAAGGGAAAGTAAAAAAGTCCAATTTGACCGATATTGGTGTATTTAAAAAGTTTCAAGACGAGCAGTACAAGATGAAATGAAATATTTAAACATTCATAGCTCCATTAAAATTAAAACACATATATCTACGTTTGTCCCAGTAAATTATGAAGACATATAATTCTAGTTAATCACCCAATAACCATATAACAGTGTAATCTATATGATAAGACTCAGACAGCTACACAAATTAATAAAAATGTCATAAACAAAACGATTAAGTCATCACTTTAAATATACATTCCGCAAAGTTACACTTCCGGACCAAAACTGTCGTGTGGCAACTGCTGTGCTAATATTATATATATAAACGGAAAATCAAAATTTAGCTTCCTCCAATTTTTTAGTACTTCTCGGTTATTCACCGAAATATATGTTTTGAGATCCCCTGAGAAAGCAAAAAATGTTCTTAACGAATGGTCTGGTATGAATGTATATGTTGTGTGTATGAACAACATACCTCTAAAAAGAACAATCGTGTTTCTCCTAATAGTATTTTCAGTTTTTCGTGATTTTTGCAAAATTGGCTCCAAAATTTTTATTCGTATACTGTTTACACACACAGATCTATTTATCTACATCTCCTGTATTTGAAGCATTTTCCAAGGAAAATTGATTTTAGGTGGTTCTGAGGAATCTGCGACGTTAAATGTTATTTGTTCAATTTTATTGGCGCTCTCTTCTGGACCACAATGTAAATCATCATTAGGTAGGTACATTATTTGTACTCCTTCAACTCTATTTATATTAAGACAAAAGAATTAAATCCAACTTAAAGGAAAATTGTCAAAAAACCTCGCTGCATTATATTTCTGTGTATGTGTGTAGTTGGTTGGCCCAATAAAACTGCGGCACCGCTCCCTAGACAGACATATAGACACACTGGTCACCCATTCTACATATTAAATTGATTCAATCGATTCACTGCAGCAATGCTTTGTGGGCTGGCTACTGTTTCCATCATTCTCACTCATCTGCTCTCTCTCCTCTATTAACCTAATTTAGTTTCTCTTGACGCTCGGCAAAAAGAAAAATTGCGGTCGTATCATATTTTTGACATTGAGTTTTCACCGGAAATACATGTTTTGAGGCCTTCAGCATATACAGATTACCGGCAAACTATGAAATTCAGGCAGGATATACAGGTTACCGGCAAACTATGGAATTCAGGCAGGATATACAGGTTACCGGCAAACTATGAAATTCAGGCAGGATATACAGGTTACCGGCAAACTATGAAATTCAGGCAAAGTTTGAAATTCATCCCGGACGAGCCCCCATTTATTTTATTACATCCCGATTTCAAAAGTAATCATTTAAAAGTTCAATTATTTTACTTAAAATACCAGAACTATTGAAACACCATTTGGAATATCATGATTTATTATACTGAAACACTACAATATAATTTCCCCAAGTTAACAAATGAATAATAGCAATATTTAAAAGAATATTTTTCAAATACACAAAATTTATCATAAGAAATACAATCTGGTACCTGAGTATAAACCACGCGTATTAATCGGGTATCTGAGTATAAACCAAGCATGGAATTATATGAAATGCCTAGGCACTCTATAGAATGCCTAAATTTCATACTTTGCCGGTAACATATATACAAAAGACGAGTTAATTTTAAAATCCAGTTTTTCGAACTCTGAAATTCCAAAACGTTTCCAGTCAAAATGTAATATAAAAAATTTGATTTCGACAATCGAATACTTCCCCTGCAATACGATCGCAGCAAAAGAATGTAAAAAAAAAATTTGCTGTGAAACACTCACACAACTTTCTCTCTCTAAAAAAATGTAAAAAATTTTCTTCTTTCTAAAAAAATGTAATTGACAAATTTTGCACTCAGTATACCAAATTTAAAGAAATTCGTCGGTGTTTTTATCGAAAAAATCGCGAAAATTTTTCAATGAACACGTACTTCCGGTTGACTAATTTTCTGGAAACTCGCACTTTTGGCAATCTATTTATTTGTAATTATTTTGTTTCGATAGTAGAATTGTGTAATCAACTAAAACAGCACTTTAGAGGAAAATCTAACCCTCCACCAGTTCCCCCAAAGCCTCCTTAAATGACATTACCCGAAGAAATGTTTCAATTATAAGCTATAGTTCTCTGATACAGTCCGTCAAGTTTAAAGAAAATCATTGGAGCTGTTATTGAGAAAATAGCACAAAAGTTAAAAAAATTCGGTAAAGTAGTAAAGCAGTAAGTAGTTTTTTCTCGCAAAAAAGTGAAAAAAAACATTCACTAAAGTGGTGGTTGAGTGATAATACAGATAACTTAGTGTCGGATGCCGCGGTGATACCTAAACGAATATCAACTTTCAACTTTCTGCGATTTTTAAAATGGTGTGGATAGCGCAGAAAGTTCGCGCGGACATCATGATCAGAGAAAAAACATATATAAAAATAGAAATTATCTATTAAGGTCGTCTAAATGTTTTGAAGATCATTTTCATCAAAAGTATTAAAGGCTTTTAAATATTTTGACATCATTTTACCTAGTTCTAGTTGTATGTCCTATTTGAGATATAATGTTATACCTTTAATTATATATATAGATGATGTCCAATTAACCAACCGATTACAATGTTATCATTAAAACAAAATAAAAGTAAACCTTATAACAAAATATCTGAAGTGGAAGTACAGGTTTAGAACGGTGCAATTAGCATTTCAAGTTTAATGAAAATCAGTGTAGCCACTTTTAGGAAAAGCGCCAAAAACTATAGACTACAGTCGCACTCCTGATTGACCGAAAACAACCGAAACCTTTTAGCGGTAGATTAGGTGATGGTACTTCATCAGAATATCAACTTTATTCTTTTCATTAATTCCGAGTTATGAAAAGAAGCATACAAAGGCGGACCCCTATGCATTTCACTGCAATCATCATTTACATTGATGAATATTATTTATTAATAATAAATTTTTTATTTCTTTATTTATTCATAAATAAATATTTGATAAATATGAATTAATATATTAATGAATTACATATTATCAAAGCTGAGCTTCCTGTGACATGATACATGCATACAGATAACTTGCTACAAACTTACCAGGTTGCCACCGGAAATACACGTTTTGAGGTTCCCTGAGTCGGAAAAGGAGTTTTCAGAAATTGGTCTCTGTATGTATGTGTATGTGGTCAGCATAACTCAAAAAAAACGGAAAATCGCATAAACTTCAAACTTGATATTTCGTTAAAGTTTTACCAGAATGTGGTCAATAAAGTTTTACTCACAATCAGTGATCCGGAAGTACCACTTTTCTGCGATTTTCTTTAAACTTTAATAACTTATCAACTGCACATACAACGAGTCACCTTTTATTTGAAAGAATTTTCTAGGAAAATTCATTTAAGGTGGTTTTTGGAGGAGAGGTAGTGGGGGTCATGCTTACCCCTAAAATGCTATTTGAATTTAAATTGGAGTCGATAAGAACAAGTAAGAGAAAGTCGTGTGAGTGCTTCACACTAGATTTGCTCGATTTCCCAGTCTCGTTGTCGCAAGTTTGGTTTAGTTTTTTGTTTACTGTGTTCTATTATGAAAATTACGCTTAATCCTTGTTAATCGCTTTTTATTTTTATCCTTGAAAAAGACAATAAATTTGTCGAAACGTCGGATAATCTTAAAAAATTGTATTTTTATTGACCGCTCCGAGTGATCTCCTGCAAGTATAAGCGAAAGGAAGAGAATTGTTATTATCATTAGCAGACTAAATTGAACCACAAAATTAGGTCATATTATTAAAATTATTGTTACATCTATAATAAGTTCAGGTGGCGGTGAAGAAGGCAAACAGGGGAATTACCTGTGACGGAGTGACCAAACTTCATAGCTGTTAGCTACAACAGCTGACGGTATCGATAATGCGAATACGATGATAACCAAGTTGGCCAACTTCTCCAGGTCACCTCGCCACTATCGATTAATTTTACCTATTTCACTCTCTCACACACGCACTCTCTCTCGATTTTTTCTGCTTTAAATACACATAATGCTAGAAAAATGCGGAAAACTGGTACTTCCTTAAGTGACTGTCCGAAAAAATTCTAACATCCCTTGGAAAAATCTTTTTTCTTAGGAATGCTTTGAAATTTATTAACAAAATGTCAACTCTCAACTATTAAACCAAAAAAAAATCTTCAATGTAACATTCAAGTGACAATCCTTACAATACTAATTGCCATACTTACAACAGCTGCAACTTTTACTAAAAATAATAAAATGTCGGCAATATAATACGTACACAGTTTATAAAACCAACAATATACCAATGAGATAATTACAAAAAAGCCTAACTTATAACTACTACTAATCTACACTTGAATCTGTTTTCCTCAGAAGAAAAGTTCCTCAAATAAACATGATGATAGCCCTAGAAGTAGAGATCGAGACAAGTTAGCATACTAGAAAAATAGTGACCCGATAAACTCGCAAATACCAAGTTGGAAGATGAAAAAACTTGCTTGTTACAGAAATAAGAGAAAATAAGAAAATACTGCTCCAACTTATTAGAATTTGCCACAGTGTGAAACTGGAGAATACCATGGTCTGACCTAAACTACTAGGTCACGTGGAAAAGTCACGTGATACGATTTATATTAGGAAAATTTGTCCGTCTTATAATATAAAAAGTTTATAGAATCTACTTAATTTTCATTTAGTTTTTGCTTCACTAAATTTAATCAAATTTAAGTGGGGAACTTTTGTGTATTTTACCGTTCAAAATAATACATTGTCTGTTTAAATAAAAAAACTCACAACAGTACATTCCAAATAGAAAGTTGCAATCAATTTGCACGTTGCAGTAGTATATGCTCGAACAAAAGCGTGCAGTATATGTAAATATAATTAGTATATTTAAAGTAAAAGTTAGTAATCATGCATAACTGTAAGTAATTAGAGCATTAATACGTGCAGACGATGTATGTTGAAATGTTAATTACTTTCCAGATAGAAAAGTCTACGAAAAATGCTGGGATTTATTTTTGGTGCGGCGTGAAATACTCACACAACTTTCTCTACTGCAATTCACATAAATCTAGTTGAATTTCTGTTTGTTTGTGAAAGTCGAAATTTCACAGCTGATTGCCTAGAAATCGCAGCCTAAATTTCCAGTGAGTATTCAATTTTGAAAAAAATCCTTCATGGATTCAATAAGCCTCCTCCTCTATCTTATAACGAAACAAGAAAGGCACTCCACAAACATGTGGCAACGGATCACCTGGTCTCCACCAGCTGAGACCCCAGCTGACTGACCTTAAATTCTCTTTGACATATTAAATTCAAATTCTAATTGTTAACAATAATGCTCAATCAGCGTTTTCCTCTAGCGACGGTAATTTCAATGCAAAACTCAGTGGGAGATCTCACGAAAACCCACTAGTGTCACTTTTCCAGCAAACAAATTTTTCTGGAAAAGCCCTATTACACGTTTGTAGTCAGTATACCAAAATTGAAAGAAAAATCGTTACTGAGAAAACGGCGAAAAATGAGGGCAAATTCATTTAGAAAAAGAAAGAAAAGCAAATTGTACTAATGTTTGACGGATTTTGTCAGAAACGTTCGTGTTGAAACACTTGCTGATGATAACTGTCCTCTTATAATTTTTTTCTATGGGCTTATGCAACATTATATTCCTATTTCAATATATTTAAAGAAAGTAAAATAATATAGAATAAAAGTAAAATATTGATCCGAAGAGAACACTTACTAGTGCTGAAGTTGGCTCCGGTAGGCTGGCATAATTTGCACAAAAATTCGTATAAAAATCGCGCACATAGAAACAATTATACATAAAAATTGTAATTAATAATAAACTGTATCCTATATATATATATCTATATAAAATAAGCAATGGTAGTATGGTGAATGTTATAGAATGGTGGGGGTAGCCTGACGATCGGCGGCAGGTAGGTAGGCTAGCGCGGCGGCACTGTGGCCCCCCGGGACAGTACTAGTCCGCTAGACAGACAGACACTCAAGTACAGACCCCCCTCACTCCCACCCACCATCCTTGGTACACCCCAACTGTACGGGGGAGGTTAAGCCCCGCCATATTTCTAGGCACTACTACCACCGCTATAACAATAAACCACCAAAGTAAAGGCGGCAAGCTTTGGCGCCGCCAACAGTAGCGTCGGGGGGCGGCCGCCACGCGAAAATCCTTGCTCACAATTTTCACATGTAAATACTGGCCCACTTTCTCCTTATCTGATAATTTAATTATTATATTTCATAATGCTAATTATCTTTTTACGTTATTGTAATTAGCGCGAACGAAATCTAGCATGAAGTAATGCATGTTATTGATGTGGAACTTGAGAAGGCTATTAGCAGTATTAATCGGAAATATATTTCAAATAAAACAGATGTGGTGTAGAGAGAGAGTAAGAGAGTCTGGCATGATCAGAGAAACAGGAGTGTGGGCGTCGTTGTTCACAAATCAACTAGGAGGATAGTATGTCAAAGGAGGGCCAGCTGGATACAACAAGCCAGGCAGCTCAAACTCACAATGGCTGTCTAGAAGAAAAAACTTTGCTAAATTTGTGTGTAATCTTGCTGAAGTTTCCTTTAGCAGGAAACAACAAAAAAGGAGTGCAAACCCAATGGGGCTTGGAATATTGGAGGAATTTTTACTCCTGTTACGAGGAAGTAGTGCGCGATCGTTCAAATTTTCGAAATTGACTTTTCACCGGAAATACCGACTTGTTTTGTGGTCTCCTGAGTTCGAAAAGAGTGTTTTTAGCAAATGGTCTGTGAGTCCCACAGTGAACAAAATATCTCAACAATGAGAAAAGCCCAGAAAGTTCAAACCTGGTGTTTGTTTAGGTACTACCATCGCAGTAGACAACAAGGTTTCAGGCAAAATTCATCAACCGGAAGTACGACTTTACTCAATTTTTTTGCTTCAGTTTTTCGCGATATTCTTGTAAATGGCTTCAATGACTTCCTTTAAACTTCCTATAGTACCTGTACAAATAAATCCTCATTTTTATTGAATGGTTTTCTTAGGAAAATTGATTGGAAATTGGGCAGGTTCTGGAGAGAATGTTAAGTTTCCCTATAAAGTAGCACCTCAATATATATATACATTACTAGTTTTGTAGAATTCCAAGTTTGAAGAAAGTTGGTTAACCAGAAGTACAACTTTACAGAACAGAGTTCTTTCGAGTTTTTTTGGCATCTCGAAAACTACAATAAGGATTTCCTTTAAACTTGGTGTGCAATTGCGCAGATACAAATAGTTGTGTAGGATTTGTAGCGCTAAATTTCATATGTTACATGCAATTCGTTCAGTGTTTTTGGTGCGATCTTCTGCATCAGGATAAGTCACTTCTCTACCTGCAAAGCTGGTGGGTAGGTACTTGTCTTGCTAACAACTCTGAATTTATGTTAGGACAAATGTGTAAAAGTGTGAGTTTAAAGAAAACTCGTCATTGTATATATAATAAGGTCAACTGTACCCACAAGACTAAGAGAAATTCGAGCAACTGTCACTCACTTCTCAGAAAATTTAACTAAATTTAGCAACGTTTATGTTACATTCTCTTACCGTCGAAGAAGAGGAACTATTGCGATCGTGTCAAATTTACAAATTGAGCTTTCATCGGAAATGTTTTGAATTCCCCGGAAGAGCCGTTTTGAGCTTTTTGAGTTTTCTATAACGGGGATTGGTCAGAAAAGCTCCTTATCTTCCAAGCTGGACAAAATATAGTACAAGAGCCTAAAACTGAATTATTATATCATACTTACAGACATATCACTAAGTTTTGCAATTTTTCCAGGAAATTGATTTTAGAGAGGTTTCTGGGGTGAGGGAAATTACCCCTCTCTAAGTAACGTTTGGTGTATGTTCCACTCACATTGCAAAGTTTATAATAGAGGTACGTATATACACCACACACCTACAGTTTGGTGAATATACAGTAGATAATATAGTTATTATTATTCATACCATGCGTACTCCAAAACGCCAGCGAGGGTAACTAAAATCCATCATAATACTGGTATAATCTGCGGCATGATCGAATTACGTCACCACTCATCAGTAAAGACAAAAATGGACCAAGTGAGTAGCAGCAATCTAGTGTTTCCCCCTCCCCTTCTCTTTCTCTTTCGGTGACACAAGAAAAAAATTACCAGGAGTAAAAGAAAGTAAAAATACTCTAAAAAATTGTGTTAGAAAAATAAAGTAAATTAAAGTCCAAAAATCGTTTTAACCAACAAAAATGATAATTCAATCAATATTAATAAACAGTTCATTGGCAAAAATAATGAAATTGATTAAAGTATGGAATTGTTAATCTAAATAAAATTATATTACGCATATATATGCCAGTATTATTAAAATAATTCATACATAAATTGTCTTATATAATTGGACAAATAAGAACAGTCCGGAGAGGGAGGGGACATAATAATACGAAATTCAGTTTTTGAAATACAACATTGAACTAGTAATTAGGTACTTACATGTTTTTTGTATTTCACTGTTATCAAGTATTATGATAACAAAAATGTTATAAAAACTGCACAACAAAAACAAGTAAAATGCAATTGGTAAATATAACAGAATATAAGCTAAGATAAGTATGAGTGCACATACTGCGATAACGCACATACTGCGATAATGGACATACCGCGATATCGCTGTAAGTATATATCCTCTCTTTCATTAAATTTAAATATTTTTGTGGCTATATCTTATTTATTTTTTGGTGAAAGTAAATATTTGTCCATTAATTATTTACAATCTGCGTCATTCTCAGGGGAAATTTTGTCCTGATTTTCTTTCTCTGTCCTTCATTGTACCGTCCGGCCCCGCCCACTTTACAATGTTTGGTAGAATTTGAAGAAAATCTGAAAGTGCGAACTTTACACAATAGGTATTAGAGTTTGTTTTTTTTTTAAACGACTACAAACACTTTCTTTCTAGATGGAATGCAGATAATAAAAACGTATCACGTTTATTTGAAACATTACTATCAACACATTGTTTTAGTCGGTTTTAACAGTGTGTCAGATTTAAATTTAAACTGCACAAACTTTATTGGTTTTGACAGAGGGCGCCCCACACAGTCCGCTCAGGTATACAAATATAACCCCTACCATCCCACTGGCCATCAACATTGTAAACGTTGTAATTTTAGAAAAAATCAAATTAGTTAAAATGTATTAATTTGAATAAGAGAAAGTGGAGTGAATGTTTCACACCGGACTTTAGGGGACCTCAAACCGGATATTCTCCATGAATATTCTATTTTTGAAAATTTGCCACCATCTCTGCAACATGTCAGGAAAAAGCACAACCTAGTGCCACAAAGGTAATGGACACTGTTATGGTCAATAAGTCAAGTCGGTTTGCAATATAAAATGTTTTTATTTTTAAATGTGGCAATAGATAAAGTATCTATTGCCCTTTCAGTCCACTAACGATGGAATAATTAAGCAAAATTTGATGACATCTGCTTTAACGATCTCACCCATCGGTAAATTTTTCATCTTATAACACTGCCACAAAAATACTTGGGATGCAATGGCTGAAGCACATGTGGTATTGCGAAATAACCAATACGATCAAGAAATCAGAGAAATAGATAGCGAACAGAAGTTGTTACATTAGTAGATTAACAACAGTAACAGAAAGCGTAAATAATTATTATATTACAATAATTAGTAAAAGATCAACCTATAATAATAGCCGAGAAAAACAATGGCCACCATATTGGGGGGGGGGTTAGATAGTCCTACAGTGGAATATATTGTGATTAGCTCATTGAACAATGAACTAATGGCGGCGGGCTACCTGTCCTGGAGTAGTGAGGGGCTGTTGTAAAACTTTACCTTCTGCTCCGATTGTTCTCATACTAATTAATGGTGGTTTCAGATTGTAGTTTACAGTAATCGAGCAATGAATTACTATTACTTATTGGCTTTCTTGATCTGCTTTAAGAAACCTACCCAATATTGTGCATTAAAGTACCTACGTCAATAAAGTTGCATTAACAAATATGCCCAATACTTCACAGTTGAATCGCAATAAATTCCGCTCGAAAAGATCTAGTGTGACACATTCACACCTTTGTCTTATTCCAATTAATACAATTTAATCGAGAAATATTCTTTAAAATTGCTACATTACAATGTTTAGTTGGGCTGGCATGAAAATGGTAGAGCGGATTTTAATTGTATACCTGAGCGGTCTTATTTAGACTGCTCTAAAGCTTGCGCAATTTAATTTTAAACTGACAGACCTCCAATAAAGACAACAATTCCAAATTTTTCAGTCAATTTGGAAAGACCTCCAATTTTTTCAGAAAAATGTTTCAAATAAAAGCGATACGTTTCTATCTATGCAGCAAGCAATCCAAGTTTAAAGAAACTCGTTTTAACGTTATCGAGAAACTTCCAAAAATCTCACAAAACCTATTCTGTAAAATCGCACTTCCGGTAAACCGATTTTCTTCAAATTTGGAATTCTATCAATGCTTCTGTGTATTAATATTATTTGGAACATATGGAAGTGGTACAGAAGAAAGTATAACGCTACTGTTCTTCCAGAACAATGAGTGGTGCCAAAGGATTTGGTGTAAAAAATGGCCAAGTATTGACTGTTGTGGTTTAGTTGTAGAAAAGATGTCATGGTAGAAGAAGGTATCATATTATCTGCAAACGTACTAGTGGTATGAGTGCTACCTTATGTTGTTATTGTAATGTGATTGGTTTTCTTTCTTTGCACTTTATGCCTTGCTTTGGCTGATGAACTAGTCGGTCTTTTCAATTTTTGTGAAAAGATGCAACTCTCACGCTCTTCGTCGGTTGCGGAAATACCTCCTTCTGTCTCAGTGCCACTGAGTCCCATTGGGCTCAGTATTGTTTTAATTAAATACTGAACAAAATCTATACATATATATGTATATATATACGTTAGAATTAAAATAATGAATAATTCAAGTATTTGAACTAATTAGAAGAAAAAAAAAGTGTCCAATTTGACAGCAGTATACTGTAAATGTATTGCACTTTCTATAAAGTGAGTGATCAATTGAGCACTGGCGGTCAGTAACCAACAAAAAGTCACCGATGTTTTAATAAATAGTTAACTTAAGTCAGCAAAAATAGCAATTTGTTTTTGGCACTATTTTCAAATTTCAATAGTTACATTATGTCCAAAAAACTGTGAATTTTGTATCAGTGTACATAAAACAGAAGGTAAAACCAGAAAAGGTCATTGTCATAGATAGGATGACAGAGATTCTTGGAGGGCTCTTGTGTCCCAGATAACAACACGAACAATGCATGTTACACTGGCATTGCTACAATATTCACGGCTTTACTCTTCTCCAAAAAACATCTATGCGCAAAAGATAGTAAAAATCTGGTGTGTGTGAAACACTCACATGTTAAGGCTGTTAATGCAATTATAAATAAAGTGACAAAGTTTTTGTACACTTCAAATTTTATTCATTTGTCCCAAATTGGTGGTGGGGATAAGTACCTTATCTAAGCAGGCGGTAAGCGATTTACATGGAGTCCAGAAGAGAGCGCCAACAACATTGAACCATACAACATTGGAAATTTAACGCCACAATTTATTTCTTTTCGAAAAAATGTTACAAATACAAGTGATAGGTGTAATTAGCATTTCAAGTTTAAAAGAAATCGTAATAGTCGCTTTCGAAAAAATCGCAAAAACTGGAAAAACAGTCAACAGTCTACAGTCAACTTCCGGTTGATGAATTTTGCCCGAAACTCTCGTGTCTGATGGGGTGGTAGTACCTAACCTTTAGAGATATTTTGTTTACAAAGCAAACACAAAGTTTTTTCTTACGTTTTTAAAAATTTACGAACATTAAAAATAATTGTATGAAACACAATTTAGTAAAAACAAATTTTGATGATGTACTTATCCACACTTTTCTAGGGAGGAAAGAAACAAAGCGCTTTGAGTTTTATAATTCTGTTCAGGGAGAAATTGATTCAGCCCAGGGCGAGGAACCAGAACTGGGTCAGTGAGGGGATTTGAACCACTCCGTGTAGGGGGAAGGTAGGACCAGGCCTTCTCCACGCACACGACACGTCAAGTAGTTTGGGCATCTGTCCTTACTGAAATATCAATTTAATTTTTCTTCTAAAGTGGTATCTTAATTCATTTCACAATTCTACCATCTAAACAAAATTAATTAGAAATGAATAGATTGCCAAAATTCCGAGCGTCAAGAAAATGAGTAAACCGGAAGTGTATTTGTATTGAACAGTTTTTGCGATTCTTTCCATAAAAACACCGAAGAATTTCATTAAATTTGGTGGCACACTAACTATACAATTTGGTGGCACACTAACTATACAATTTGGTGGCACACTAACTATACAATTTGATGGCACACTAACTATACAATTTGTCAATTACAATTTTGTAAACTTTTTATTTTTAATTTAGGGCTCGTCAACATCTATGTTATTAGCGCCCGGAGCCTTCTCAGTTCACTGCCGGCCTCCGAACAATGTTCTCTCGTTACAGACAAGTGTGAGATGTAGAGGCTCCTAGAAAGAAAAAATCTAAGGGCAGTACAGCTGGACTCGAACCCGCGACCTCCGCGTGCAAGTCCAGTACGCTAACCACTTAGCTATTCCCTTCCCTTTTTGTAAACTGCCTTAAGAGAAAGTTGGGTGAGTGTTTTACACCAGACTTTTTATTGCTATAAAGGTGGTAAGAAACAAACAATATCTGGAAAAATTCTATTTTAGGTATGTAGGTGAAAGTGGTAACTACTCTAGATCAGCCTACCTTGCAACTAACATTTATCGTAAAAAAAAATAAAGTTTGGAATAATAGAGAAACATCTCTCTATCTCTCCAACTATATCCAAATTAAAGAATAACGGGGAAAGTTGGAGAAAAGATATATTCTAATAGTTATGGTACTACAGTAGTACTGACCTGGGTATCATATCTTCTTGTCTGGCCAGTGCTTTTATCAACTATTAATCTTGTGTGATTACTGTTTACTTTCCCATAACTATTAGAAGAGGATAATACTAGTGTGTCACAAACACTCACTCACTACCGAGTTTGTCTGTCTATACGTGATTAAACAAAATATGGCAGGAAACTAAAAGTTAATATTCCATCTACATCACCCTCTCTCACAACACAATTCCATCCGTCAACGTCCATTTGAAGGTTTTTCTTTTTCTGTTCTTCGCAACTTTCTTCAAACTTTGTGATACTATCTACACAAATATATGCCTATCAATTATATTAGAAACACTTTCCAGGGAGGAAACGTTTTTCAGAGGTGTGTGGGGGGGAGTAGCAAAGTTAACTTACCCCTACAGTGCCACTTCCTTGCTATGTATTCTACCTATATAAATTAATATACACTAGAAACAACTATTAAATTCCAAATTTGAATTATATTCTAAAACGCATGTACAACTTTACAGAACAGGTTCTCCTTTATTGGTAGGTACTCCCCCTCCCCCCCAACAACTCTATATTTATGTTAGGACGAATGAGTAAACATCCCATAACTATTAGAAGAGGATAATACTTCTTTATTTTATTCGGTACAATTAACTTTTATTTTATATAGGTACAATCTTACATTGAGAGTAGTAAGAGAATATAGTGTTTTTAAAATAGGTCTTTTGCTTTCTCTTAAAAGAGAGGATGTATTGTTCCTTTCTCCCACTTTCTCTTTTGCTCACTTTGTATACGCGTTTTATCTGTTAAGGTCAAACATGAGTAAGGTCAACTGGATTTTACTATTGGGCCATCACCATCGCATCTAACACGAACGTATCTGTCAGAATCAGTCAACCATAAACGTCCAAGAACGAATCTATCGATTTTTTTTCTTTTTATTCAGTTTTCCGCCATTTTATCCCAAACGGTTTGCCAACGATTTTCTTTTTAACTTCGCATTGCCTTTTAACTTTATAAATAAAGGCTAATATTTTTTTTCGGATAAAAGTTCGTTTTCAATGTTAATAAAGTACATCAAAATGAATTGCTAGAATTCCAAATGGGGGGTTGGGGTGGAAATGAGACTTTATAGAATAGTTTTCTGAATCAGAGACATTTTCCGTGGAAGCCTGCTTCATTTTGTGGTCATCGACCGGTTTCGGGCGTTCGCCCATCTTCAGGATGCGCTTTTCAGACAGTGTGCCAACACAGACTCGTACAGAGACTTAGTTTCACACTCACACGTCTGAAGAAACGATCCTGAGATGGCGAACGCACGAAACCGGTCGATGACAACAAAATGAAGGCAGGCTACACGGAGACTGTCGCTTGATCTTTCCAGCTCTGCGGAACCAACCACCACAACAGATTTTTTATATAATTAAGTTAAGTTTTCCAGTTCCAAAGAATTAAGAAATTCCAGTCATTCTTTCTTTTTTTCACGCAACCCTCACATGCTCGCAAGCCTGTATACCTAATTATGTTTTCTTATATAATTAAGTTTTTTATTATGCATCCCACAAACCATGTCACATCATCACTCACATACATCATCCAAATACGCACTTTCAACTTTGTTGTATTTGTATGATCTGATGTGTTCGGTAAATCGTTCCTTGATTTTTCTGCCGGTCTGCCCCACGTAAATGTTGTCACAGTCCGGGCACTTCAACTCGTAGACCCCACTGCTGTCATACACGTCAGTGAACTCGGTACGAGTGCGGAGTTTTTTGCCTAATTTGTTGTTTGTCCGGAAGGATGTCTTAATGCCCAGTTTTTTGAAAAAATTTGTGAGTTTGTACGTGTGGCTTCCAATATCGGCGAATTTGTCTGCTGTTTTTTTGTCAGTCCTATTTCGGCGGTGTGGTTCGTTTTTGAGGAGTTTATTAACGATGTTTGTATAGTACCCATTGTTTTCAGCTATTTTGTAGATTGTCTGCAATTCTTGTGTGTGGTTCGCGGGTGTGAGGGGTGTGTATTTAAGTCTGTTCGTTAGGTGTCTAAGTGCTGCTAGTTTGTGTTGGGTGGGGTGGTTGGAATTGTGTGTTATGATAGCATCCGATGTAGTTGCTTTTCTGTATATTCCGTACTCTATTTTATGGTCGGTTCTTGTGAGTTTCATGTCCAAGAAGTTGAGGGTGTTGTTCGTTTCTTTTTCGTATGTGAATTTTATTTTCTTGTTTATGTTGTTAAGGTAATGTACTATTTTGTCTACATAAAAATACATAAACCCAATATTCCCATCAGACGTATTTGGATGATGTATGTGAGTGATGATGTGACAGGTTTGTGGGATGCATAATAAAAAACTTAATTATATAAGAAAACATAATTAGGTATACATGCTTGCGAGCATGTGAGGGTTGCGTGAAAAAGAGAAAGAATGACTGGAATTTCTTAATTCTTTGGAACTGGAAAACTTAACTTAATTATATAAAAAATCGTTCAGTTTTAAACGAATGAATGAATTTTAAAATGTTAGTTTAATCGTTGTTTAATTTTATTTAGATTTATTTTGTGTATCTTATTTTTTATTTTTTGTATATTCTTAATATTTTGGTTAGTTAATTGTAAAGTAAGTCTCCCTCCAACAACAAGTTTAAACATTAGACCCGCGCGTCCACTGTAAGAAAAGAATTTGCCCTTTAACAACCCAAACACGTGTTTACCCACCCATCTGGCCACATCCCTTTACCTAGTTTAAGAGTTTAGTATTTTAAACATACACCTCAGTTAGTGTGAAACTAAGTCTCTGTACGAGTCTGTGTTGGCACACTGTCTGAAAAGCGCATCCTTAAAGATGGGCGAACGCCCGAAACCGGTCGATGACCACAAAATGAAGCAGGCTTCCACGGAAAATGTCTCTGATGCTTTCCAGCTCTGCGGAACCAACCACCACAACAAGTTTCCTGAATGTTTAGGAATCTTCACGTAAAAGAAAACGATTTTTCTATAGGAAACTGGTTTATATTGAGGTGGGCTGCAGCACAATCTATCGTAGGCATAAATTATATTAAATTTTGCTGGGCGCAGATTGAGCAGATGCCAAACAGATAAGCCTTGTGACCCAAAAGGCTAAACCTATAATCTCCAGCATTCTATATTTATACATAACATACTGCTAATTACGCCAATTAAATGTTTAAAAGAAATTTAATAAAGATTCACCCACCCACCAAAAAAAAAAAAACAAATATTACAAGGCTAAGTGGGAGTACATTCCTAATAATACAAGGTAAAACAATTTTTATGGGAAGGGGGCCCATATTTCTCAGCCTTGACCGGTAGTCATCACTAACTAACCTTCATATAAACAGAGTTCGGATGTTCACAGATCTTTATACAATGGGAACGGAACGTTCTATTTTAGTTTAATAATTCCAACATTATTCATTACATAATACATTCATTTTTCTATTAAATGTTTAATTATTTGCTGTTTATTCGATTTACTTTATAACTGGTTATTTTATATAAATTGAACCATTTTCAACAACCATCAATTTTTATTTAATAATCTTCCAACGTTTCATGCACTCTACGTGCCATTATCAAGGAATAAACAATTCTAGTGTACATTCTGAAATTTTTTTAAACCATATTATACATTTATTTTAAATTTTAATATTGTGCAACATTACTATTATATAGTCCACTAAATAATTACCTTGTTAAACATTTAATGGTATTTTACTGTATCTATGTTGAGAGGCTTCGTCCATTTAGATTTAATTATTTTTTCTGTTTTTTTCTTTTTATTTATATGCTGTGTATGTATCACCTAAAAAGTGTTGTCAATAATATATTTCTTATTTAGAAATATTCATGTTAATAATATGATTCGCCTCAATTAGTATGATGAGCACCACGTGGTTTTTTATTATAGAAAGGAATTTATTTTATTGTATTAGTTATAATGTAGTTGTATTCATATTTTTCATGGCCTGTAGACAGGAATATATAGCTTATTAGTTTATATTTTAGTTAATTATGTATAAAAATTAATATTAAGAGACTTACTGTTAGTAGTGACACCTAGCTTATGGCAGCTCACGTGGTGGACTGGCTGGGTTGAACCCTGTTCTATTATCAGATGATTGTAAGTTCGGTTTTTTGGTAAAAATTTTTTATATTTGAATGTGGAATATTTCACTATTTAATTGTTATATGTATTATTATTGTTATGCTAAAAAGTTGTATTGTAATATATTTTTTTAAATTTTTATTTATATATATTTTATAAAACAAGGATTTGATTATGATGTAGTGTCATATGTATGCGATGGAAATTATATGTTACCAGGTTAACTGCTATTGTTTGTTGTATTAGTGAAATGTTTTATCAATCTGAATATATTATCATACATCAATACTTGAGAACACTCTTTTCTATCGTTAATTAAATTGTTTAAATTGATCGCTATATATACAGCTTCCAACCACTTTCTTTTATTTGTGTTCTTTTCTTTGTCAAGTATTGATGGTTGCTAAAGTCAAAACTATGATTAGTTAGTCTGTAATGCCTCATTAACGATGTTTCAGTTTGAGATTTACTGGAAAGAGATTTTTTGTGTTGATCTATTCTCGTTTTAAGGAAATTTTTGGTATGTCCCACATATTTTTTTCCACATTCGCAATCCAAACAATATACAACTCCTGCTTGGTGTTGCGTTGCTATTTTGTCTTTTAGTGGAGGTAAGAACGATTTTATTTTATTAGTCATAGTGTTAGTATATTTTATTTCAGTAATATTAAATTTTTGGAATATTTTGGTGATTTTACTAGTGATATCTGGAATATGTGTTAATGTAAAATAGTTATACCTTGAACCTGTTTTGACTGTGTTATTATCTAAACGTGCTGCTGTATTGTTACTGTCCTGTTCAATTGTATTTTTTTGTAGTATTGCTTGGGACCAATTTTTTTGACATAGTGTAATCGGATATGCATTTTCTGTTAAAATATGATTAATTTTGTCTTTTATTTCGTTAATTAACGATAGAAAAGAGTGTTCTCAAGTATTGATGTATGATAATATATTCAGATTGATAAAACATTTCACTAATACAACAAACAATAGCAGTTAACCTGGTAACATATAACCTCCATCGCATACATATGACACTACATCATAATCAAATCCTTGTTTTATAAAATATATATAAATAAAAATTTTAAAAAAATATATTACAATACAACTTTTTAGCATAACAATAATAATACATATAACAATTAAATAGTGAAATATTCCACATTCAAATATAAAAAAATTTTACCAAAAAACCGAACTTACAATCATCTGATAATAGAACAGGGTTCAACCCAGCCAGTCCACCACGTGAGCTGCCATAAGCTAGGTGTCAGTACTAACAGTAAGTCTCTTAATATTAATTTTTATACATAATTAACTAAAATATAAACTAATAAGCTATATATTCCTGTCTACAGGCCATGAAAAATATGAATACAACTACATTATAACTAATACAATAAAATAAATTCCTTTCTATAATAAAAAACCACGTGGTGCTCATCTACTAATTGAGGCGAATCATATTATTAACATCAATATTTCTACATAAGAAATATATTATTGACAACACTTTTTAGGTGATACATACACAGCATAAAAATAAAAAGAATAAAACAAAACAAAAAATATTTAAATCTAAACGGACGAAGCCTCTCAACATAGACACAGTAAAATACCATTAAATGTTTAATAAGGTAATTATTTAGTGGACTATATAATAGTAATGTTGCACAATATTAAAATTTAAAATAAATGTATAATATGGTTTAAAAAATTTCAGAATGTACACTAGAATTGTTTTTTCCTTGTGTTATATGGAACAGAACAAATCGAAAAATAATAGTTTAAAGTTTCTGGATATTTTATAGTACCCAAAATTGTATTTTTGTTAATATTTTATAATTATTTTAGTGCTGTGAATTTACCTTCAAAAAGTGTGTATTTTAGAACCAGGTATATTAAATCTGGTCATTGCTATTAAGAAAACAAAGACACTAAATTCCGTTAGGGCAACTCTTTTGTATAAGTGAATTCCCCCGCGAGAGAGAGAGCAATTCCAAAGAAGAGAGCCATCAACTTTAAAAGAGTAAAGAGACAGTCTAAACTCAGCCTTCAAACAGAACACTACTTCAGGAATTGCTCTCTTCAAATCAGTGCCAGTTATGGGTTAAAACATAGGAGTTTAGCATCTAATCTAGATTAATTAATTGATTTATACTTAATCATGTGATATATAAAAGCTATTTAATTCAGTTAGAAAATATATGTATTTTATAACTGAATTAAATAGCTTTATAATATCACATTGTTAAGGATATAAATCAAGTAATTAATCTCGATTAGTGCTAAACTCTTATTGTTTTTAACTTATAAATGGCACTGATACTAATGAGAGCGATTGCATGAGTGTTTCTAGCTTACCGACTGTATGGTTTGAAGGCTGAGTTAAGACTATGTACTCTTTACTCTTTTAAAGCTGATGCCTCTCTTCTTTGGAATTGCTCTCTCTCTCGCGGGGGAATTCTCTTATACAAAAGAGTTACCCTAACGGGTTTTAGTGCCTTTGTTTTCTCTTAATAGCAATGACCAGATTTAATATACCTGGTTCTAAAATACACACTTTTTTAAGGTAAATTCACAGCACTAAAATAATTATAAAATATTAACAAAAATACAATTTTGGGTACTATAAAATATTCAGAAACTTTAAACTATTATTTTTCGATTTTGTTCTTCCACTACAGTAACCTAAGCAAAGACTTGATTAAAAAACTTCATTGGAAATCCATTCCTATATTTAATTTTTTTTATATTTTTTTTTTGAGATTGTCTCGATATGAACATCTATGATTTTTTTTTACTTTCTCTTACTCCTAGTATGGTAGTCATGTCAAATTTTCGATATCGAGTTTTCACCGGAAATAGCCGTTTTGACAGAATCTGTGTGAGGTAAAAGTTTACCTCGCCAAAATTCCGGGTAGATCACAGCATAGGACTCCCCAATCAATCGATGCGTATATCTTCCCCTAGTTTCATATCTCGATCTTCTCCTCCACTCTTCATCGTCGCAATGCATGTCGCCTGTTCCATCCTTAGTACTCTATTTTGAAAACAGAAACGTCTCATCGAAGCCATTAATTCAATTTTGGGGCAATGCCCGCAATGACTAAGGCCGCAGGTTCAGATATCGTGCGATAAGCACTGATTATCCTAAGCGCGCCCCTACGCTGCACAGCTAAGAATCGCTTAATATGGGTTTGCAACAAAGCTCCAGCCCATACTTCGCATCCGTACAACATGATTGTATTTGCTGTAGTCAGCACCAGCTTCCTCTTATTGGCCGTCGGCCCACGTATATTTGCCATAGCTCTGCTGAGCATTGCTGTGTATCTTCAATAGTAGGTAATCTATATTGTCTGGAAGCTGAGTGGTGTTAAGCTTAATTTCTATGCTGACACTTTGGGGGGGGAGAGGGAATTGATGGTGCCACTAGCCTGGCCTGATAGTCTACAAAGTAATCACTCCTTTGTTCACACTTTTACACTTCTATCATACTTCTAATTGCTCCTACAAAATTGTACGTTTCAACACCAACGTTTTCTTTGTTAAACGAGAAATAAATTTTT
Source organism: Triatoma infestans (assembly GCA_011037195.1). Classification (NCBI taxonomy): domain Eukaryota; kingdom Metazoa; phylum Arthropoda; class Insecta; order Hemiptera; family Reduviidae; genus Triatoma; species Triatoma infestans. The sequence goes on from JAAEAF010000444.1 coordinate 112,928, forward strand.
TTAATAAAAACTATAACTTTGAAGGAAATTAATGTGAATGTTTTACTGTGTATTTTTTGTGTATATTTCCAGGTAGACAATATAATAAAAGAATTGTTATCCTATACAAATGTCATGTTATTGACAAATGTCTTACAAAACAGGGAAAATAATCTTATCCCTTTGTTGGGTCGTGTGTGTGTGTGTGTGTGTGTGTGTGTGTATATGTATTAGCACACGCACAGACCCAACACCCTTACTGTTTGTGACAGAACCCATTATCATCGTAGAAACCAATTTTCAATTATCACAATATGTTGAGGCCAAATATTTAAAACTTATCTTGGCTATATTTCTAACTTTGTTTTTTTTTCACATTCTTTTCTTAATCTAAGTTGAAAAAAGTAAAAAAGTTTAAAAAAAAAAAAATTATTACGTTTTAAATATATATTATATACGAGATTACGTAAGAACATGTTAAAACTTGTTTACGTGCAGTACGCATTATTATAGGAAGTAAAAACAAAATCTTATCTTTAATTTAATTTACGGGTATACAAGACTCCCTCCCATGTAATTGTGAGCATGTTTAGTGAACGCAATTATCCCATAAATAGTTAAAATTTATTTTTCACAAATTCATTTTAGATCTATATATTATATTTTCTGATTTTATTAATAAGATAAGAATGAATAATAATAATAATAATAATAAAATATATTTATGTACGGCGCTTTGTGAAATCATATAAATAAACTTCAGTTGACATATCTATAAGTAAATTACACACGAATAGCACAAGATTTTGATGCAAATATTCAGTTTTGATGAAAAACTGCTGTTTAATAATGAAAATATCATTAGGAAGAACGGGGGATTATTGAATTTTGAGCGACAAAACGGGTAGAATAAGCTATATTGAAATAACACTTTAAGCTTCCTTTATAGAAGGAAGTGTAACTAGCTCCTACGTATTTCTTGGAGGAACCTGTTTAACAGTTACGTTTTGGCAACTCATAGAATACATAGGCCTCTTACTACATAGACCCGGGTTTAGCGAACTCACAGACAAATTATAACTCATTTCACTCACTCACTCATAATTACTGTGATTTTTAAGTTGTTTTTTTTGGGGGGGAGGAGGTAATTCTGTCGAAAACTGGTCCCAAACGAATTTTTTTTACTTTCTCTTACTCCTAGTAAGAGGGAAGTATTGTAATCGTGTCAAATTTTCGAAATCGAGTTTTCACCGGAAATATCCGATTTGAGGTCCCCTGAGTCCAAAAAAGTGGTTTCTAGCAAATGGTCTGTGTGTGTTTGTGTGTGTATGTGAACAGCATAGCTTAAAAACGAAAAACCGTAGACTTGATGTTTCGATTAGGTATCACCATGGCATCTGACAGTGGGTCATTTGTCAAAATTCCTCAACCGGAAGTGCCACTTTACTAGCTTTTTTTTTTTTTACTTTTTTTCGTTTTTCTCAAAAATGGCTGCGACGATTTTCTTCAAACTTGGTAGACTAACTACACATACAAAGAGCTACAACTTTTATTTGAAACATTTCTCTGGGGAAAATTCATTTAAGGGCAGTTATGGTGGAGGGGTGGGGTTAGGTTTTCATCTAAAGTACTATTTCAGTTTATTAAACAGTTCTATCATCTAAATAATAATAATTATAATTGAATATGTTCTTGAAATTCCGAGTTTCAAAAAAATCAGATAACCGGTAGTGCGTTTACATTACCACATTACTAAATGATTTTTTTCATATTTTCGCGATTTTCTCAAAAATGGCTCCGACGATTTTTATGAAACTTCATATATAAACTGAATATACAAAGATCTATAACTTTTATTTAAAACATATCTCTGGGAAAATTCGTTTAAGGGCACTTTTGGAGAAGGGGTGAGGTTATGTTTTTCTCTAAAGTGCTATCATAGTAGATCGTACAATTCTATCATCCAAACAAAATTAATTAGAAATAAATAGATGGCCAAAAATTCCGAGTTTCAAGAAAATTAGTAAACCGGAAGTGCGCTTTTACTGGATAGTTTTTTCAGTTTTCGACGAATTTAATTAAAATGGGGTACAAAAACTATAAAATTTGTCAATTATAATTTTGAGAACTGGAGTAAGAGAAAGTTGTGTGAGTGTTTCACACCAGATTTTTTTAAATTTCAAAGATTTAATGCATTTTTGAAACGAAGCGATATTACAAGTTCTACCCAGAAGGGGTGCTACCAAACAATATAGTCCTATTCAGGATAAACCATATCCCTAAAACTGATTATTATTCCAACATCTATTCATACGTAGGTAATGATGTGTATAATGAGCCCAAGTAAAAGTTCAGTAAACATTGCAAGTTTACTTGCAAGAAATCTATCAATAACTAATTTTAATACTTGTAGTAAATGAAAGTCGTATGGGTATTTCACACCACATTTTTACTTCCTCTCACTCCTAGTAACAGGAAGTATTGTAATCGTGTCAAATTTTCGATATCGACTTTTCACCGGAAATACACGTTTTAAGGTCCCTTGAATTCGGAAAAATGGTTTTTAGAAAAGGGTCTGTGTGGGTATGTATGTGAACAGCATAACTCAAAAACGTAAAAATCGTAGAAAGTTGAAACTTGATATTCCGTTTGAGTATCACTATGGGATTTGACAGTATGTTATCTGTCACAATTCCTGAACCGGAAATACCACTTTACTGATTTTTTTTTTTTTTTTCCACTTTTTTTGCAATTTTCTCTAAAATGGCTGCAACGATTTTCTTTAAACTTTTGTATATCAATTACACATACAAAGATCTACAATTTTTTATTTGAAACATTTCTCTGGGCAAAATGCGTTTTATTGGCATTTTGGGTGAAGTGATGGGGGGTTGTACTCTAAAGTGCTATTTCAGTTTATTACATAAATCTATCATCTAAATAATATTAATTAGAATTAAATATGTTTTTGAAATTCCAAGTTTGAAGAAAATCAGATGACCGGAAGTACGTTTTTACTGAAAAGTATTTTTCAATGTTCTGCTATTTTCTCCAAAATGGCTCCAACGATTTTCTTTAAACTAAGTATGTGAACTACTCATAGAAAGGCTGTAAGTTTTATTTGAAACATTTCTCCGGGTAAAGTCATTTAGAGGTGGGGGTTATGTTTTTCTCCAAAGTACTTTCATAGTTGATTATACAATTCTACCATCTAGATAAAATTAATTAGAAATTAATTGATTGCCAAAATTCCGAGTTTCAAGAAAATTAGCGAACCATTTCTTCAGTTTTTTTTTTTGTGATTTCCTCCATAAAAACATCGACGAATTTCATTAAATTTGATATACTAACTATAGAATTTGTCAAATAAAATTTTGAAAACTGGAGTAAGAGAAAGTTGTGTGAGTGTATGATACTTTTTTTTATTTATTTCATACTTTTAATTGCTGTTCTAGATGTTCTATTTAAATGGCGGAAGATATGTCATGTTTACATATATCGTGGGATAACATATTGCAATGACAACAAGGAGTTAGTGGCAGTTTTCCCATAATAACACACACGATATCGTTTTTCAGCTGCTTTCATTCTCGTGATTATATTTATATATATATATATATATATAATATACAATAGATACGGACCGTTGACGATGAAAGCATACCTCTGCTCTTACAATTGATTTTTTTGTGTGTGTATATATATATATATATATATATATAGACTAGAAACATGTGCATGACTGGCCGAACACATGAGTGATAACGTGTATAAGCTTCTTTATTATTATTATTTTCGTTATTTCATCATGCCACAACATGTTATATGTGTCTGCATAATCATGATGACAGTTCTCGTGCACATGATATATATTGCAAAATATAATATAATGGATTATTTAAATTAAAAAATATATACAGGGTGTCCTAAGGTATATGGATAACGACTTTTTATCGGAAACTAAGATAGCTAAAAAAAAAACTAAAAAATACATATCTCCCCGTAATTTTTTTGTTAGAAAACCAAATTTAATTTGCAAATTTGTTTTGGTGCTTCCAGAAGCGAGATACAGGCACCAACTTCATTTTTTCAAATGGGGAGGTGTGGTTTTTATTTAAGAAATAGATTCCTCTATTTTTTTGTAAGAAAAATTTACTTGAACGGTTTTTTTTCTTTGAGCGATATTTTACAAGTTATGAATGAAAACATGATTCCTATAAGAAATTTCAAAATGATATTATAACGGTTTTTTGATTGAATAAGAGGAAAAGTACTATTTTATTATAAATTTTATTCCTCATTAATTACAGATCTTGCTCGAACTGGCCCCCACCAATAGAGATGTATTTTTTCTCGCCAATTGTACTTACGCAGGAAAAAATACATCCTAATGGTGGGGGCCAGTTCGAGCAAGATCAGTAATTAACGAGGAGTAAAATTTATAATAAAATAATACTTTTCTTCTTATTCAATCAAAAAACCGTCATATCATTTTGAAATTTCTTATTGGAATCATGTTTTCATTCATAACTTGTAAAATATCGCTCACAGAAAAAAAAACGTTCAAGTAAATTTTTCTTACAAAAAATTGAGGAATCTATTTCTTAAATAAAAATCACACCTCCCCATTTGAAAAAATGAAGTTGGTGCCTGTATCTCGCTTCTCGATGCACCAAAACAAATTTGTAAATTAAATTTGGATTTCTAACAAAAAACTACGGGGACACGTATTTTTTAGTTTTTTTCTAGCTATCTTAGTTTCCGATAAAAAGTCGTTATCCATATAGCTTGGGACACCCTGTATATATATTAAAAATGTACTTTGAAAAACGATTTTCACTTATAGCAATTATCACAATTCTAATTGATTTATTTTCTATAAATAAGTAATTTTTACTATGGCCTTAGCTAGGCATATCCTTAAGCTTATATTGTATTGAGGGAGCACCTCTATCAGTTTCCCAGAAAAAAAAACTTTACTTCACGCTTCCGCGAAATCTCCCTTAAATAGATTTGCTATTGAAATGTTTGAAACAAAAGTGATTGGTCTCTGTATGTATTGATCAATATACCAAGTTTAATGTAACCCGTTGGTGTCATTATGGAGAAAAATGCAAAAAAAAAAACTGAAAAAACCGATTTTCCAAGTTGTACTAAAGAAATTAGCTAGATGATATGCTGAACACTGTATTATGAAAGGAACACAATTAATTGCAAAGACTTTACAATATATAGAAGTTAGGAGGAATATAAAGAGACAGACTAGCTGAGTGAGGAGAAGGCAGTAGATAGGTTGTTGACTGGTTGCAAACTGATCGTAAACTCTCCTCCACTGTTACTGCTGTCGATCTATTTATATGAATCGAACTGTCGCTTCCTAGGTAGCCTAGTCTGGCCTAGATGGGGTGTAACTAAATTTTGATTCATTTAATGTGTGCTTCTCCACTCTTCGGATCCCATGAATCTTTAATGATCCCGCATCCCTTTACAACTATGTATTATAGAAAAATTCTATGTTTCTGCTTTATATATATTTGTATTTTTATTAAGTCATGTGTGATGATAAATTATTGCAAACGACGAAAATATATAATTCTCGTTTCTATATGAATATGAATATGAAATTATTTCTAAGATTTAAATTTTAAATGAAACGTCTTATTTATATAACTTTATACATACATACTGGTGAATAATTTATACTACACCAAAAACTACGTCGCAATTATGATAATAAAACTTCAACTTGAATCTACTGTTGTGCATTATATACTGCGTATATAATGTATATTCATACATACATACATACATACACCAATGAGAGAGTAATCAGATTTGCGTTAAGCTTTATCCGTCACAACTCAGTTACCATGGATATTTAACTTTTTGTTTTCTTTGTTATCTCACTTTGTTGGAATCGTGAATATTAAAAGCGACATTTACAGTTTTGTTAAAACTGACTTTTCAATTTTATTGCTGTAAGTGAAAGTATTACGATCGTAACAAAAACTTAATCACCTGAAACATATAGGTATTTTCTGAGAAATATATAAAGGGTTTTCTGAGTCCGAAAATGTGTTGTTTTTTATATATTATATAAATTGGTATTTGACCACACAATGCTGGACTCAATAGTTCTATCGAGGCGCCACCAACTACATGCCAATTACGCATTACCCCTTCTGTTACTACGTCCACTAGCCAGTCTGCCACCTAGAAGCTGTCTCTAGCGGTAGAAGAAACTGTAGGTAGAGTATAACGAGTCAGTCAACTTGTCTGGTAAGTTAGATTAAATAATAAACTTTGAAGTGAATCGCCAGATGAACTTTAAGTTGTTACAAAATCTCCAAGACCAACCCTAAAAGGTACATCAAACTAGCTACACTTGCTAATCAACCGTTAGAACAGGCAAGATTTCTAAAATAGACACAGCGCTCTTCAGGGACTCACATCAGCCAACGCTACATTCATATATCGTACTACTAATAAACATCACTCTTGGCTCGCTCACTACTCTCCTCCATATACTCTACTCACCTCACTAAATAAGTTGTTAATTATAAATTGTGAGTTCAATGACGGTTTGTGCGTTCTCATTTCACCGAACTGCTACCATATATATGGTATAGGTCTGCCTGCGTCACGAAGTTTTAAAAATCTTTAAAGAAATACTTGATAAGTGTGAATGTATGAAGAAGCTTTGTGAGCGGTCGCATACGACCTACCCAGATTGATTAAGGATGGGTATGGAAGACAAGTTTTCCTAAAGTATTTCACTCACTGATAGAAATACCCAGTATCACTAAAAATTTGATAAATACCACTTTTAAAGAAAATTTAATAATTTGTACGATGTAGTTATTATTGAGAAAGTTCCACAAGTTCAAAAAATTTTAAAAAATCTTTACAAATAATGATTTAAATTCTAGACTAATTTTCCAGACATAATATGCAAAATTGCTATTTATAACAAAGAATGACGTCATATTATATATACTAGCAAAACTAACCTTTTGCGCTTTATATTTTAATGCATAATATAAAGAAATCGATCAAAATTAATTACAATTTTTTCCTTACAATGTACATGTTTTTGTTTTTTTTTTCTTTTGTTTTTATTATTATTGTTATATATTACAGCTACATTGCTGGGCATGCCGTGCGTGACTTCTGAACAATGTTGGCAAAAAGTGGCCAACAGCTCGTGCACGGCTGGTGTATGCAGATGCAGCAAAGGTTTTCTGCAATTTAGGAGGCATACATGCCTTTCACGTAAGTATTATATCATTATAAATATTGAATATTAAATTTGTTAATCTATATGATTATTCCAGAAAGTTTTGAGATATGAGAAAGTGGTTCCCACTGTTGTGGAAAATTTTGTCATTGTTGCCCAAAGTATCTTTCATCCCGCTTCAGTGCAGTTGTTAAGTTTAATTTTTATTATGCCATTCATCCGAAAAAGTCTTTAAAAAAACATATTTGTAGAATAAATTTTCTTTTTCGAATGAAATTGTCGAGCTCGTAAAAAAATATTTTGATCTATACGGAAATCTAGGAATCATACATGGCAAATGTGAATTTTTGATCCCATTGCCTGGTCGAAACTTAGTCTGGGCAGTGTGAGAAAAGGCATTGGTGGAACATAAGGCTGTGACATCCAACGGGACAAGTATTTGGAACAGGCATGCAATAGTGAACCTGTTTGCTGCCCTTCCAACCTGATTGCCTTCACTAATCCACTAGTACTTCTGAAGAAAACTCTACATATATATATTACTTTATTCAATGCACGCGGCTTTTTGAGAACAGTTTGGAATTTGGTCGAGTTCTTGTACTCAGACTCTGCTTTCTTGCATTGTTAAAGTATCGTAAAATACGTGTGTACGCATATATTTTATCACCAGTTACGAGTCTGAAGATAATACTACTTTCGTCATTTCTCCGTCGTTAGGAAATACGAAAATCCAATACAGTCGACCTTTTTCCTTCTGAATAAATAGTGTAAAATGCTGGTAGTTGTTCCGATGCTTAATGATTCTTCACTCATTTCCTACGCTTGCCTACTATTTTTTTTTTTAATTGTAGCAATGTTTTCAGTCGCTATAGCTGTCTTCTACTGCGATGCTTGCCAGAGACAGAACTATGACCTGTTTTAGCAAACAATCTAAACACAGTCTTACGAGAAGTTTCATCTCCAAAGACCTGTTGCAAGTGTTGGATGTACTGAACTTCATTCAGTCCTTCTTTAAAATCATAAACACATTGCACTAGAATGCTGTTTATAAAAGCTCCGTTTTAGCCATTTACCGAACTTATGGATGAATCACTTCACCCACAGCTAGAGTCATTCCAGTAGCGTACTGCTACTACTCTAACTATTACAAAACAATCCCTCCAATTCATCCTCGCTAATAAAAATACGTATACACATTAATCATTCTCACTACGTACTATATACATGAACTAAGTGGGGTGGAGTACTCGATATTCCTCACACCCCGTTATGACTAAGACTAAAACGTAACATTCATCCTAACATATCTACACCATTAAATATAATCATCCAAGTTAAATATAGGCACCCAAATAAAATTACATACTCATACTTTTAAAGCCTATATTCCTAAACTAAGCTTGGGTTGGGGTATTTTATACTCCTTCTCACCCTGTCATACCTAAATCTACAGTAATCTAAAATTAAGCTAAACTTAAGTACGCTGATATAGAACTAGATAATTGCGTTCTGGTTATTAATTTCGATTCTATAATTTTCATATTTTAATTTTGCATTGTTTCATGGATTTCAGTACGATTTCTACAATTATTTAATCCGGCTTCGTTACAATGCATTTATAATTAAAAGAGTTTACCATCTTTTTGGATAATTTCTCTAGCATCTTACTTGGGACAAATCATAATAAATATGTTGTACACTTCCGTTACACCTGACATTGCGGACAATTAGGTGTGATCTGTATATTAATTTTGTGTAGGCGACTTATAATGTGCACTATATTTCCTAGTTTTTGAGAATTAAAAAAAAAAAAAAAATTCATTACCATCTCTCAACGTTTAAATTGAAAATAACTTATGTGAAACAAACAGTTCTACAATAGTTAAGTGACCTACATACGAAAAAAATGGAACAAAGCTTAATTTATGTATTGATTTTTTCATATCACAAAACTTTCTGAGAGTGATCTTCGTTTAAGTGAAAGCCAAAACTGCAGGATTTTAATGATATTATTATTCAATAAAAACCACCAAGTGTCAGAAATTATTTTCTCTACTTAATGAGAAATAATTAAAAATAAACAAACAGTTTATTTTAATTAAACTTTATCATGTTTCCATTTTAATAAAAATTCGGTTATTTTCAATGTAATAGTTACAAAAAATAAAAAGTTCCATTTGTAAAATAGGGAACTATAGAAGTTTGTGTCTGATTTAATTTATTTCCTGTTGATTTGATTTCCACCCTTTTCCTTTTATTCTGACAATTAAATTACGATACTTGAGTTATATTGAACACGAAAAACCACTCAAAGTTTTTTTTTTCTTATTTCTTAAAGGAAATTTAAGTGCTATTCCTAAAAATATTCACCGGTTAAATTAATGTACCGATTACATTTTTTTTTTACTTTCTCTTACTCCTAGTAAGAGGAAGTATTGTAATCGTGTCAAATTTTCGATATCGAGTTTTCACAGGAAATATCCGTTTTGAGATCCCCTGAGTCCAAAAAAGTGGTTTTTAGCAAATGGTCTGTGTGTGTGTGTGTGTCTGTGCCTGTGTGAGTGTGTATGTATGTCAACGGCATAGCTCAAAAACGAAAAACCGTTGATATTCCGTCTAGGTATCACCATGGCATCTGGCAGTGGGTCACCTGTCAAAATTCCTCAACCGGAAGTACCACTTACTTAATGGTTTTTTTTACTTTTTTGCAATTTTCTCAAAAATGCCTCCAACGATTTTCTTTCAAACTTGGTATATCATCTACACATACAAAGAGCTACAACTTTTATTTGAAACATTTCTCTGGGAAAAAGTCATTTAAGGGCACTTATGGGGGAGTGTTGGGGTTAGGTTTTCATCTAAAGTACTATTTCAGTTTATTAAACAATTCTAACATCTAAATAATGTTAATTAGTATTAAATATGTTGTTGAAATTGCGAGTTTGATAAAAATCGGATAACCGGAAGTGCGTTTACTTTACCACTTTTACTAAATGATTTTTTTCACTTTTTCGCGATTTTCTCAAAAAATGGCTGCGACGATTTTCTTTAAACTTGCTATATTAACTACTCATACAAAGAGCTACAACTTTTATTTAAAATATTTCTTTAGGAAAATTCATTTAATGGCACTTTTATGGGAGAGGTGGGGTTATGTTTTTCTCTTAAGTGCGATCATAGTTGATTATACAATTCTATCATCCAAACAAAATTAATTCGAAATAAATGGATGGCCAAAATTCAGAGTTTCAAGGAAATTAGTTAACCGGAAGTGGGCTTTCATTGAACTGTTTTTTTTTTCAGTTTTCGTCGTATTTGAATTAATTTGTTACACAAACTATAAAATTTGTCAATTATAATTTTGATAATTGGAGTAAGAGAAAGTTGTGTGAGTGTTTCACACCAGATTTTTTTTTTGTCGGTTTTAAGATTGTTATTGTACTTAGTTAAAATATCACAAAGAATTATGAATTTGGGTTTTTTTTAATGTTTTAACACTAGCCTAGTGGCGGCTAATAGAGCCGTCACGTCACTATCAAGCTCTTTACTTCAATATGATATTCTTGTTTTTTTATATATCGTTTTTCGTAAAATCTTGTTTTGCATGTATTGAGTTTTTTGAGTACAAAAAAAAAATTAAACGAATTCTCTTTCTCCTTCCACGCTCTCTTTCTCTTCTCTTCCCCTCTCTCTTTCTATCTCTATTTTTGTATCATAGATTTTTGTAGAGTCAAATATTTTAAAGTAAGAAAAATTGCACAAAAAAAAAAAAAAACTCAAACTTTATATTTATTGTTGTAAGTTTTACGGAGGGAATCGATATGAGGTTTCAGTTAAAATCCGTCTACTTGGAAGTGCGGGGCCATAACTGAAAAAAAAAAAATTTTACTTTCTCTTACTGCTATGAGGAGAAGGAAATACTGTGATTATGTAAACTTCATGAAATTGAGTTTTCACCGGAAATACATATTTTGAGGTCGCCTGGATTAAGAAAAAGTGTCTTTTTAGAAAAATAGTCTGTGTGTGTATGTGTCTGTGTGAGTGTTTGCATGTCTGTCAGTCTATCTGTCCGTCTTTATATATGGTCAGGATAACTCAAAAACGGGAAAAAAAATCATTGAAACCTAAAACTTGATATTTCATTTACGTATTATTACGAAGAAGAAGTGACAAATGATTTTTGTCCGGAAAAATGATTGACCGCGGAAGTATCAATTTTAGATTTTCAATTTTATCAGTTTTTGCGTGTTTTTTTTTTTTCAAAAACCGCACCAACAATTTTCTTCAGTCTTTTGATATATCAAATAATCCATTAAGCGAGCTAAAATTTTTCTAGATGAATATTTGTCCCGGAAAATTGTTTAAGGGGGCAGAGTTCTTTGGGGGCAGAGTGGGGAGATGTGACGTTAGGGTTTCCTTTAAAGTGCCATTTCAATATATATTATACGATTCTACTCTCTACTCAATATGAATTATGAATGTAATGTACATATTTGCAAAAACTGGCCTAATTTGAAGAAAACCGGAGGTACAACTTTATCTGTATATAAACATATTCGGTTGTATGTGAAATTTATAATTAAGAAATACTATGTAAATTACAGTAAAAGAACGTCGTGTAAAGTACTCCAGATTTTGTTTTGTTTTGTTTTTTTTTCATATTTTCACTATTTTCTCGAAACTGTTTCAACGATATTCTTTATTTTTAGAATCCTAATTACATAATATATAGATAGAGTCTCTATTTCGTTAAGCTTTCTTCTATACTATCACATTAGAATAGTTTTTAATAATTAACATTAAGAATCATTAAATACGTTTTTAGTATTTAAAGTTTGGGAGAAAATTTCAAGTTTTCCTGGTGAAAACGTGATATTAAAATTTTGACACGATCACAATACTTCCTTTTACTGGCAAAAAAAATTAAAAAAAAAAAATCCACACAAGTTTTTCTTAGTCCAGTTTTTAAAATTTTGATTGACAAATCTTATAGTTAGTATTACAAATATTAATGAAATTCGTCCATGTTTTTATGGTGAATATCGCAAAAATTGTAAAAACTATTCAGTAAAAACGCCACTTCCGGTCATCCGGTTTTTTGTTTTTTTTTCAAAACTCGGAATTTCAACAAAATATTTAAATCTAATTAATATTATTTAAATGATAGAATTGTATAAAAAAACTGAAATAGCACTTTAGGAGGAAATCGTAACCTCCACCCCTCCCCCAAAAATACTACCCTTAAATGAATCCCCCCCCCCCCGGAGAAATGTTACAATAAAAGTTGTAGCTTTTTGTTATGTATAATTGATGTATCAAGTTTCAAGCAAATCGTTGAAATCATTTTTGAGAAAATTGCAAAAAAAAAACTAGTAAAGTGGTACTTCCGTTGAGGAATTTTGACAGATAACGTACTGTCGGATCCCATGGTGATACCTTAAATGGAATATCAAGTTTGAACTTTCTATGGTTTTTTCCATTTTTGAGCTATGCTGTTCCACGTACACACACTCACACACACAAACACTAAAAAATCATTTTCGAAAAACCACTTCTTTAGACTCAAGTAGACGTAAAAACGGATATTTCCGGTGGAAATTCAATATCGAAAATTTGACACGATTACAATACTTCCTCTTACTAGGAGTATAAGAAAGTAATATCTACATTATTCCTAGTTTTCTACCCTACATTGTGGGTTCACGATGCGCGTAACAACGGACGTTATAACCAACGCTCGTGTTGACCTACTACCTACATTGCCATTATCTATTTAGTTAATTAGAGGACAAACATTCTGAAATTAGGGGCTATAGAGTAAATTAGCAATACTCTAGCGTATTGCAGGCTTAGTATAACTTAGTGTTCCTATGTAAATATTGCTTCACACTTTATTTCACGTGTTTTTACTTTATATTTTTTTATTACTTACGTATTTCTTTTTTGTAAATTGTAAAAAAAATACTATTTAATTTTTGAGTGTCAAAGGCGGTGCGAGCCATAAAATAATACTGAACATGTTGAAGTTAGTAAAATAAAATTATACAAAATAAAATGTAATTTTTATATATAGGGTGACCAGAGTTATATGCTCCACCCACTTTTTTTTTAAACGGCGGGAAATTTCGAAAAAATAGAAAACACGTATTTAATCATTTTTAGTCTAGTTTATTTTCAGTGATTGAACCATTTTTTTATACCCCAATATCCCGAGATACAGCATCCAACTTTTTTTTTTCAAATGGAACATTATATTTTGTTTTGCATATTTTTATAGTAATTGAGCCTCAAAAAAAAAAAAAAAAAAATTTAAAATCGGTTAGGTTTTTCAAAAGTTATGGTAATTTAAAATATGAAAAATAAATTTCAGTTTAATGTCAAAATTACCTCATATTTTCTTTAAAGAAGCTCTTCAAACTGGGCCCCATCAACGGATAGGCAAGCCAAAGCTCTGGACTCCCACGCTCTGTTTGTAGCAGCACTTAGGTGGCAAAGTCAACATCTAGGCAGGCTAGAGTTATTCGACGTAGATATCCCCACAAAAAATGCACAATTTTATGGACTGATGAATCAAAGTTTACCAACAATGGCCTTCTTAATCGTTGGAACTTTAGAATATGGGCAGAAGAAAATCCACAAGTTACCTTCGCCACACGCCATTAGGTTGTTTTTTCTACAAATGTTTGGTGTGGAGTTTGAGGAAACCAACTAATCGGCCCATAATTCTACAGAGGGAACTTAACTGGTGAAAGGTATCTAACTTTTTTAAGAGACATTTTGCGAAGGTAATTTGTGGATTTTCTTCTGCCCATATTCTAAAGTTCCAACGATTAAGAAGGCCATTGTTGGTAAACTTTGATTCATCAGTCCATAAAATTGTGCATTTTTGTCCATTTTTTGTGGGGATATCTAAAAAATGAAGTGTACAGTAACCTTAATCCCGTGGCTTCAGTCGAAGATCTGGAACGTCGAATAACTCTAGCCTGCCTAGATGTTGACTTTGCCACCTAAGTGCTGCTACAAACAGAGCGTGGGAGTCCAGAGCTTTGGCTTGCCTATCCGTTGATGGTGCCCAGTTTGAAGAGCTTCTTTAAAGAAAAAATAAGGTAATTTTGACATTAAACTGAAATTTGTTTTTCATATTTTAAATTACCATAAGTTTTGAAAAACCTAACCGATTTTAAAATTTATTTTTTTTATTTTTTTAGAGGCTCAATTACTATAAAAATATGCAAAAAAAAATATAATGTTCCATTTGAAAAAAAAAAAGTTGGATGCTGTATCTCGGGATATTGGGGTATAAAAAAATGGATCAATCACTGAAAATAAACTAGACTAAAAATGATTAAATACGTGTTTTCTATTTTTTCGAAATTTCCCGCCGTTTAAAAAAAAAGTGGGTGGAGCATATAACTCTGGTCACCCTGTATATATATATATATACTTATATATATTTTCTTTTGAAAAATTGTGAAAAAGAAAAAAGTTTATTTTGAGATGAGCGTGAAACATTATTATAATAATTCTATGGGAAAAAATGTCTTTGTGAATGATTATATATATAAAGAAGTAAACTATATACGTGTTATATGAAGTATATAAGAATTATTGTTGTAATACGTATCGGAAAAGAAGTTATGTCCCAAGGACCAACTCATCTCTGGTAATAGTTTTAGTGTGAAGGAACTTTTCTGGGCGTTTTTATAATACACTCTTACTTTGTTCAATAAAAGTTCAAGATCCTCGATATAGTTACAGGGGTGTCACAACATCAGTGTGAGTTATCCGCCTCCCTTCCTCTTTATCATAATATATATCCTTAACCAATTATAACTTAAAATTCATTATTTTATTTTCTTTATAGCCGCTGCCCTTCCCCCCCCACTTTTAATGATATAAATTTTGCATAATATAAGAATTTACCTACATAAAATGAAACTTTTTAAAAATCTTGTTTTTTTTATTAACATAAACTTAAAACTCCAAAGCTTAAAAAATAAAAATAACATAAAATACCATCAGAGATGTTTTCCGTGATAGCCTGCTTCGCGTATATAGAATGCAAAATTTAGTTGATACACTATTTGCTCTCTGCAAATCTATGTTATCACACTGTTTTGTTAAAAAGCATCCTGATGATGGGCGAACGCCCGAAACCGGTCGATGACCACAAAAAAGAAGCACGCTGTCATGGAAAATATCTCTGATGCTTTCCAGGTTTGCAGAACCAACCACAACAATAACATAGAATATATTCATAGATAGTATACAGATGGAAATTACATAAACCATAAAAAAATGTAGCTCTATTTTTATTTTGAAGAAGATATATCTTAGAAATGTCATTTAATATATAATTATGTTGAATATGTGGATGGATCCGCAATGCTGGATAACATCTGATATGTTATCCGTCGTAGCATGCATATTCATTTTGTTCCTGACCGTTTCAGATTTTCATCCATCGTCAGAGCAAATTCACCAAGACTATCCACAAAAACATAATGAATGACCAAATAAACTGCAACTCAGACACATATTTAAACCAGACATACCCACAAATATGTATATATATATATATATATAAAATATATGTTCACAAAAAAAACAATGCATGATGCGTGCACCTCTTATTAAATTCTAACCTGTGGAAACAAATTGTCTTCTTTTCCCGATTAAAGTGCAGACTATTTGCATGATATACTTTTTAAAATCTCCTACCGTGCCCTATTAAAAAATACCTTAACAAATGCTACCACATCTCTCTCAACATATCCTTAATGTAATTTAAACACAAATTAATATCATTTAAAAATACGCGGGATAAATAAAATGGAATACATTTGATTTCCTCTATTATTTATTTTAATGTCGTCTCCAATTTGCCGTTTGCTGTCAACCTTCTTAAATATCAATTTACCTACATCATATTTTCTGTATTAACCTTGCTTGTATTTTACATTTATTTATTACTTTTACATACTTTTGACTGTCCATAAACTTTGCATTGCCTTTCTTCAAACTTTATCTATTCTTTTTAGTATAGTATACTCCTGAAATAACTTTTCATCTTCCCCCGCTAATAAAAATGACTTGATAAAATACTGAACATACTAAACAACCCTATTAAAATTTAGTTATAAAGTATTCTTCAAAACACGCTATTATACACTAGTTTCTAATGTCTAATCATAATTTATAATAATTGCATTTTGTCATTAAAAAAACACACACACACACACTTAGTAACATAACCTTATAACCTCCCCACATATATACAGCCAACAAACCAACAAGTGTGAGTGTAACAGAAACATTAGTTGAAGTGAGCTCTCTACACGAACTTGATGAATTTGCTCTGACGATGGATAAAAATCCGAAACCGGTCATGAACGAAATGAATATGCAAGCTACGACGGATAAAATACCACATATATAATTATGTGAAGTTTTGATAGTTGTATAGTGAGACAGAGAGTGCCAAATAAATAGCCAAAACCAATGGGCTTAAAAAATCTATTATGGCCTCATTGAATATCAGTGAGTGTTTGCACATAGAATGTATCATCTGTATAGTGTACAGTGTTTTAGGTATGAGTGGACTAGATTATGCTTTTGATAATCGCTAAGCCAAGTAGCCTGCACATACAGCTACTATTTCTGCGGGCCTTTCATATGTACTATATAGTATTGGTAAAGTGTTGTCCGTATTATTAGGCTGGGAGTAATATGTAACGTTCAACTAGTTTTTTTTTTTATAACTTTTTTATTGAATATTTACAACTGTTCTATAAGGAATAAGTAAATATGATGTATGAACAATATACAAATGGCGTGATAGTTGTGAATGATGGTCTTCACTGGATGACTATCACTAGTCGACCAAGTGGTCACGTGGCCAGCGGCGCCTCAGCCGTCTGTGAGGATTAGAAGGAAGTGGCGTTGAAGATAAATTTGCAGCTAAAGGGTTAGGATGTGATAGGAATTTTTGATGGAGCTATTGCAACGAGTTTTGGCAAGTTCAGAAACGAATGGAATTTTGAGGTCATTGTGCATAGTTAGATTATTGACAAAAAAAGGATGCGTTTAGGATATGACGGAGGATCTTAGATTTAGGGTCTGTATTTTGTTAATGTTAGATCGTTTTGCAGTTCCGTAAAGTTCGAGTCCGTAAGTCGATATGGAAGCCAAAAGAGATACAGTCGTCTTTTATTGTAGAATGAGTTTTGGAGGGTTGGTCGAGTAGTCTCTTTAGGAGCTTGTACCTATTATTCAGTTCAATAAGTTTGAGTCTTGTGTGGGGATTCCAAGTAAGTCGCTTGTCAAGGTACAGTCCAAGGTGCCGCACATGGTCTGCTGAGGGAATAGGTGAGCTATATAAGTAGACAGGAGCAAGAGTTTTTCGTTTCAGTGTAAAGACTATGTACTTTGATTTCTGTGGCTTGATTTTTATTCGCCATTTTTGAAGCCAAGATCCCCAAGAATTCAGGTGGGTTTGTAGAGAGCGAACTGCTAGAGTAGGATCAGTATGTGTGGAAAGGGTTACAGTGTCGTCAGCGAAGGTGTAAATAGAGATATTGGAATGTGGAGGTAAGTCAGCTGTGTAGAGAGTATAGAGCAGGGGAGCTAAAACACTTCCTTGTGGTACTCCAGCAAGAATGGGATGAATAGAAGGTTGTGAATTACTTGGAAGAATCGGTATGTGAGTGAGATAGGAGTTAAGAATGAGATAGTAAGTAGTGGGTAGACAGCGCTTAAGTTTGCACAGCAATCCTTCAAATCCTGTCGAAAGCTTGAGAGACATCTAAGAATACGCCGGCACAGAACTGTTTTAGTTCAAGCGAAGTAGCGATGGTGTCTACAACATGATGAGCTTGCTGGATTGTGGAGTGACGACAGCAGCGGAAACCGAATTGATGGTTTGGTATTATCTTCAGTGTTTCAATAATTTTTAGAAGGCGAGTAGAAGGAGTTTTTCAAATATTTTTGCTAGGATGGGAAGGTTCAACTAGTTATTTTCGATAAATGGATACAAACTGACGACAATAGCTATTTAACTGTCGTTTTGTCTGTTCAGAGATATAGATTAGATAAATGAAAATTACAACTTCGAAAAAACGAAACCGCATACCGGAATAGCTTTATTCAGAGAGATGTAAAGTGATGCTTTTTCATAGGAAGAAATTTTGCATCCCCTTTGAAATGATCTATCGGTAATTGGGGTAAGAGTAGGTATATTAAAGATTGCCTTTTCAAAATTGGCCTTTTGTGACTTGTTTCTTGACATTTGATATTCTGAAACTTTCAAGGCATGTCACTTTTAATCGGGCAAATTTCACATGTGCGCCCATACATTCCTCTTAGGAGATCGTTTTAATTGCCCCCCCCCCCCATAGGGGACATTCAAGCACCCAGTCACAGAAGCATTGGCAATAAAAAATGCTCTGTGTATAATAAAATGATTTGTCCACAATTTAAACAAATAAACGAAAATGGAAATTCTAGAGCAACAGAAAGATGTGAAACCTACCCCCAAATAAGGTTATTATATGCACATGTAATATAAATTTACTGCTCAAGCTTGTTGGTTTTGTTAATAATAATAATGATAAGAGGGATTAGTATAACACACTCTATTGAACGAAGAGAAATAAGATAAGAGAGAATTAAATTTACACAGCAAAGGCTCCCTTCTATACCACACTACCCTGGGTCACGCAATTCCCACTCATCAAGTTTTACAACCGTAGCTTATCTTTTTTACATTTAAACGCCTTCCAGTTTGTATCTAAATAAATCCAATTACTTTTAGCTTAAATTAGGATAATTCAATTACTCTATTTACTAAATCTAGATAACATGAATCTTATATCACTCCGTGTATCAATGCATAATTATAGTGCTTGGATAATGAAATGTATAATAACATTATAAACTGTGATTTAAATGTGTCATGAAATTGTATAGAATGTTAGTTAAATGAATCCCATTGGGAAGTCTATTTCTTACATCTAAAGTATAAATCTGAGAAGTATAAGAACACGTTATGGTTGTAGACATTGTACGAATACACCCTCTAATAATAAATATTAAAATTTCTTTGAGAGTCCTTAACAAAATAAAGACTGTTTCTTTATTCTTAATTTTATATTCTTGTTTTGTATGGAAATAATAAAACTTCAAATTATTTGGCCACGTGACAACCAAAAAAAAAAAAATGCTATTTGGTTATCCTATCTTATTTCACGGCTTATTTGATTGAATTCGTCACACACGCCAAAAAGTTCAACTGAGCTATATCCGAACTATTCACCTAGTTTAAAGTATCGAAAATACTTTTTCTTTTTTTCCCCCTATTCTTTAAACCCCCCCCCCCTTCACCGTGTACAATGTATTTTACATCAAATCTTGATGTAGTCTTTTATACTCATACCTTTTGATAAGTTAACATTTTTTTTTTTCATATGATTATGCACTGTTGCCACATTTTAAATGGTAATTATTATATTCTTGTCAAATATGAGCTTGAAAAGGATAAACCAGGCTGGGGGGGTGGAGACAAATATCACAGAAAATTCAGGAGTGATATACATGACATCAGGTGTGATCATTGACATCACAAGCGAGTCGCTATATAGACGTGAATTGGGTCTCCGTTACTATTTTCAAACTAGTTCAATAATTTGTGATTATATATAGATTTATGTTTTTTGTTTGTTTTTACTTTCTCTTACTCCTAGTAAGAAAGAGTAAGTATTGTAATCGTGTCAAATTTTCGATATCGAGTTTTCACAGGAAATATCCGTTTTAGGGTCCTCTGAGTCAGAAAAAAATGGATTTAGAAAATGGTCTGATGTGTGTGTGTATGTGTGTATATGTATGTGAACAGCATAGCTCAAAAACGAAAAACCGTAGAAAGTTTAAACTTGATATTCCATTTAAGTATCACCATGGGATCTGACAATACATATGTCGAAATTCCTCAACCGGAAGTACCACTTTACTAGTTTTTGTTTTTTTTTTACTTTTTTGGCGATTTTCTCAAAAATGGCTCTAACGATTTTCTTCAAACTTGATATATCAACTAAACATAGAAAGAGCTACAACTTTTATTTGAAACATTTTTCCGAGAAAATTCATTTAAGGGCACTTTTTTGGGGGAGGGGAGGGGTTACGTTTCCTCTAGCAGTGCTCTTTCAGTTTATTAAACAATTCTGCCATCTAAATAATGTTAATTAGAATTGAATATGTTGTTGAAATTCCGAGTTTGAAAAAAAAATCGGCAATGACCGGAAATGCGTTTACTTAATCACTTTACTAAATGATTATTTTCACTTTTTCCAGATTTTCTCAAAAAATAGCTCTGACAATTTTCTTAAAACTTCGTATAAACTAAACATAAAAAAGATCTAGAACTTTTATTTAAAATATTTCTCTGGGAAAATTCATTTAAGGGCACATTTAGGGTGGGGTTATGTTTTTTCTTTAAAGTGGCTATCATAGTTGATTATACAATTTTATAATCCAAACAAAATTAATTAGAAATAAATAGGTGGCCAAAATTCGGAGTTTCAAGACAATTAGTAAACCGGAATTGCGCTTTTATTGAACAGTTTTTTTCAGCTTTCGACGAATTTCATTAAATTTGATACATAAACTATGAAATTTGTCAATCATAATTTTGAGAAAAGGAGTAAGAGAAAGTTGTGTGAGTGTTTCATACCAGATTTTTTTTTTTTTTTTGTAAAAATGTTTTCAATGCTTATCTACTTAAGCTGCTAGGATAAGCATGCAAACTTAAATTACCATTGTTGTGGTGGTTGGTTCCGCAGAACTGTCATCGACTTGCACAGAGCAAATTCAGTTTATACACTCTGAATTTCGCTCGAAACCTTTGATCTGATATGATAGTACCTATAAACCTGGCAATGAAAGCCTGTTATAGAATTAAGCAGGTAGGTTTTGGAGTGTGTAAACTAAATTTGCTCTGTGCAAGTCTGTGTTGTCACACTGTCTGAAAAACGTATCTTGAAGATGGGCGAACGCCCGAAACCGGACGATGACCACAAAATGAAGCAGGCTACCACGGAAAATGTCTCTGATTAAATTACCATTTATTGGAGATTTTATTTTAGCATTTTTTTTTTTCAATAAAATATCTCTTATGCAGTTTTTAATGTGGACAGGAGTAAAAGTTTTATGTCCAGTAGGTAGTGGTGGAAATATAATTTGAATTGTGTACCCTGAGTTCGAGGAAGTGATATTTGAAAAAAAGAGGATCAAACTTGACATACCATTTACCACCCCCCAGGTTGATTGTTTCAATCCAGATTTGTTTTTTAAAAAATCCATTTACTAACACAATTTGATATCAATTTTTTTTTTTTTTTTGGAAACTCTATTAATAGCTCTATGATTAATCGAGCTTATCTGTAACTGATTAAATGTGAAAGAAACTTAAATTTATCTTCTTATCCTTTCTCTTTAGGTGTTATTAAGAATAATTCATCGATGTTTTTTTCAACGAGCTGGATAATCCCAATTTTTTCAAAGGATTAAAGTTTATGAAAATCGGACGTTTTCTGGCTAAAATTTTAAAAGCATTTAGATATTCGGTTTTGATATAGAGATTTCAAAGTAATACTAATTTTACAAAGGATCTATAAATTTTAAATTTCTACTGCTATTTTTTTTATAAATAATACTCTTATAGGAAAGCTATTCTTTGAAGACCTTGGTATAATTAATATGATAATTAAAAGTTTTATATCGTAAAATCAATAATAATAAAAAAAAAATTAAAATTATGACGTGGCATTTGTTTAAATTGTTTAAAGGGAGAAGGAGGAGAATACTACAGAACACAATAGACAAGTACCTTGGATATAAAGGTATTTTTAAAATTAGTTTGTGTGTCGCATTTAATGTTTTTTTTATGCAGTGTTGTAATAAATAGTTTACGAGATTATGTTTTTCTTTCTTTTTTGCTCAGAAATTTGATAAATAATATTGTGCATGTAATATTTGTAATAAAATTTTTAGTTTGTAATAGTTGAATTATAATTGATTTCATCGAGGAAAAAACAAAATCAGTTTCTTTAAAAGCAAAAGGCAATATTTAACTATTGAACTACTATACACTTTTGGTGAGTTAATAAACACTTTTCTTACCATGATTGTGTAAAATACGAATACAACAATTCCATTAACATCAGAGAGTAAATTTGTACTTTTAGCCTATTGTGAGTAAAGAAAAAAGTTGCCAACTTTCAATTAAATAAAATTTCAAGGTTTAGAGAAAACTTTTATTAATTAAATACATATTTTTAAAGTCAATGTAACGATAAATTAAATATCAAAACCTATCGAGCAGCAGCCAGCCTATGAAGGTTCAAGTCTTGCTAGACGTGATTATTATTAGGGGGGGGGCTGGGTTTAGCAGGCTACAGTTCCCATCTCTGTTTAGTTCTGGGCTTCGTTACCTAGGTGCGCTTCCAACTGTCGCTGATCAATGTCACGGGAATCGAACCCTCATAACTTGAAAACGTCATAGCGTGAAAACAAACATTACAACATTTTATTTAATTTTGTTTGTTAATGTTCTCTAACCTAACTAATTATAATAGCCTTCCCATTTTCATCAGAAAAATTTTCTAACAAGAATATTTGGACATCGGTTTTGTAAATAGTTTGATTAGTTGCAAACAAAAAGGTATAATATTAAACGAAGATTAACTTGATTTTCAACTTCAAAGATTTTTTTGTTGTTTTCCTGATAGTTTGCTTGATCATTTTTGCAGTTTCGAACCTTCACCTATGATTGGCAAAGGCCAAAAACAGATTACCATAAATGAAATCGCTGTTAGAAAAAGGCAAATATTTCTTAGACATTTTCTAGCATTCCCAATCATCCATTATTTGAACAAATTTTTGTTCTGTTATTGCACACTTGCTGGAGATCTTATGGGTAGACTTGACCACTTAGTGCACTATACTGCTAAAAAATAACTGATTCTTTTTAAATATTTAGTTCTAAGATGGGGCGGCCACTGGAGGCGCTATTTCCTCCCGATGGAGTTAAATAACAAAACGATATATTTGGAAATTCACCAGAAAGACCACTGGGTGGTGTCAACTCCGTTTACGCTTCTTTTTTGTTAATCTTCATTTGTTCCCACAATTTCGTAAACTATAAATTCACAATAATTAAAGTGATATGGGTTTAATGATTTAGCAGTCAAATTTATCTCTTCCTGTCTCTCGAATAGATTAGCAGCGGTTTATAAAGGCGGTAAGTACTCTTCTCTACTACAGCTCAAGTATGGTGTGCCACAAGGGTCTATTATGAGACCTCTATTATTCTTGGTTTACATTAACGATCTACCGGCAATGTTTGAAAACGACGAAATAATTAGGCCATATTTATATACCGATGATCTTGCGGTACAAGTTAGAAATGCAGATAATACATCCGTTAATAACTGCATTAAATCTATATTCGATTGGATTGTCCTGCTAATAAGCTAAATTTAAACCAGGACAAAATAAGAGAGATTACTATTAAATTAGGAAATTATGTTGGGACTGAAAAAGCTATCAATTTCTTAGGCATTTTCATAGATTCAAAACTGAACTGGACAGATCAAGTTAATAATGTCATGGGTAAAGTGTCTCGTGGAATCTACTATGTTTTGAGAAAATTAAGAATGTCGGGTTGACTTGAAAGCTTTAAAGTTGGCATATTTTGCTTATGTTCATAGCCATTTGTGTTTCTTTAGGTTACAAAAGAAGGCAATTAGACTCACTTTGGATTTAGACTTGAAAGTATCTTATCGTTCTTTATTAAAAAAATTGAACATAATGACACTGCCAGCCATATTTATTTTTCAATGCCTCGTCTACGTAAAGTGCAGTGAAGGCCAGTTTCTATGTTTCTCGCAAGTTCATGATTATTTCACCAGAAAACGCAATAATCTTGTCCAGAATAGAAACAGGTTGGACAAAAAAGTTCGTACCAGCTTCCATAGTTTGTCCATCTCTCTTTACAACTATTTACCAGGGAATATAAAAAATAAAACTTTGAAGTGTTTCAAAAATAATGTTAAAAAACTATTATTAGCTCACCTGCTGTATGAGATACATGAATATTTTAAAATTTAAGTTTTTGTCTTGACAATTTTTGTGAACTCAAATGATATTGTAACTTGACCTCGCCAATAAGGATGTAGCTTTTTTTTCTGGCAATAAAATAAAATATCAAATATCAAATAATCCAATTAAATTTTATCCAAAAACTAGCTTATTTTCTGTTGCTGTGCGTTTTGTTTGTTTACTAGTTAGTTCAACCAGAATACACATAGCATTCATAGCAGGCTTGTTGCAGTCAAAAATTTTCCCTGAAAATCTGTGTTTTTTTGTGTGTGTTATTACTGCACGTGATTTTTGTAATTTCCAACTGTAAATACAAATTAATTCACGCCTGCAGTTTGGCTTTCTGTCGCTGTAGATTTGTTTGTGTCAATATATTTTTATATTTTGTTTTATTATAATTTTTGTTATTATTATTATTATTACTATTATTATTATTTCTTTTTTTTTAACCTCAGTAATATACTAGATAAGGTGTAATAATGTACGGGAGAATTCAAGCACATTATTATTCATTGGTCGTTCAAGAATTTCCGGATAATATGGCACGTGTTTAACACAACTGCTTTCTGGAGGACCATATAAATATATCGGTCCAATTCCAGAGTGGCTATACTTTCGTGCAATTCGTGGGGCACTATCTCAGTTGCCGAGAGGATATGGGTTCTACACGGACAGCCTCCACTTCCCGCAGTCTCTTTATTTCGGACCCAAGCTCTGCATACTTCCGTTTTTTTTTCCGCCATTACTTGTAGGAGGTTGTTGGTATTCGGAACTGCAATGTCCACCAACGTTACTGCCGTCCTCTTCTTGTCATAAAGCAGAATATCGGGTCGGTTGTGATGGACTGTTCGGTCCTAGTATAGTCTCCAACTGTTGGACTCCAGTACAGATTGAGGGTCATACTTGTAGTATGACACATTTTCCTCAATCAAACCAGTCTTGAGGGCAAGTTTCCCATGTATTATCTGGGCCAATTGATTGTGCCGGTGGTGGTAGTCAGACTGCGCCCCAACATTTCATATGAACTTATTATATGCTGGATGGTTTCAGACTTCTGGTGACACAATCTACATCTATCATCCAGCATTCCAGGCACTTTAATTATGTATTTGTCATAATTCCTGGTGCGGACCACTTGGATAGCTGTCATTAGACCCTCCGTCTCGGCAAACAAATCACCACAGCCGACCCAGGCGTTCGACGTACGTTTGTCGACAAATGATTGGCTCAAATTGTGAGGGTGTCGGCCATGCAGTGACATGCCCTTCCAGGTTTCTATTTTGTTGGAGTCTTCTTCAGTGTTACATACCGTACCCCCTTGCTCTGGCTCACTTAAGTTTACTGGCGTCAAGCTAGTATCAGCCTCACATACGCTTTTGTTTAACGGAGAATCTTCAGCGCGCTTATGGAAGTACTCTCGCAATTTCCTGATTTGGGAATGACATAAATCCTTGATATCACTTAGTCCTCTTCCTCCCTCAATTCGTGGAATGGGTTAACCTGATACTGCTGGCATGTCTGTGGTGTTTGCAATGCTTTGTCATCTGAGTCCCCCCAGTACGCTGCAGCTTCTTCAAGTCGGCGTTGGACCATGATATTATGCCGAAGGAAAACGTCAGAATAGGAATAGCGTATGTATCAACAGCTCGAGTTGTGTTTACACCACTGAGCTCTGACTAGAGCACTTATTATTTTTATTTTATTTTATTTTTTTAAATTCCTCGCGGCCCGCAGGCAAGGGAAGAACCTGTTTCCAGTATTTGGTACTTACAGTTCTCAGTGGAACCGGACTATTGTCCTACGATGAAAACAAAAGAAAAACATGTCCGTGCTAGTCTCTGGCGTCTTCCCTTAGCATTTCTCTTGCAATGCGGCAGGTGTGGAGTACCACAGTCTGCTGCATCTCGTATATGATGGTCCTCCTGATTCCCATCATGCAGAGGCCCTCCCCCAGCGACCGCGGCACAAGTCCCGTGGCTGAAATAATCAACGGGACTATCTCCACCCCTGAGACCCCTCTCCATATTATTATTATTATTATTATTATTATTATTATTATTATTATTATTATTATTATTATTATTATTATTATTATTATTATTATTATTATTAACAAACTAATCACCTTATTTTTTGCTTCTTCTATTGCAGCTGCCAGAGTTGGAGAAGTATGTTACAGTAATACTCATTGTAAAATGTGGGATTCAGAATCTCAATGTGATTTTTTAATACCAAAACTGTTTGGAAGATGTTCGTGTAGAGGTCGTGCTAAAGGTGATCGCTGTCTACCGCCGGCACATTTGCCACCATTAATTAGAAATAAACCAAAACCTCAAATAGGTAAGTATATTAATTAATTAATTTATATTTTATTAGATTGATTAATTTGTGATGTAGATAATTATCATTATTCGATAATAATCAGTAAGTAGTAGTAATTGTTTAGTGATTCCATAAAGTAAACTCCGCGTATTTTTATATTAAACTTTTTGAGAAAATTGTTATTTTAGAGCATTAGACTTTCGTCTAAAGTGGCATTTCAGTACACTATAAAAGCGCCATTATATGGTACCATATTAGGTATATTATAGTTTTAAGGTATCTGTATAAAAAGCAATGCCAGAAGTCGAAATTTGTAGAAAACGGTTAACCGGAAATATGACTTTACGTCACAGAATAAGTTTCTGAATTTTTTTGGAATTTTCTCGATAAAGTTCCCAACAAAACTTTGAATACAATTTTCAGCATGAAAAAAAATTTTCAATGTTTTCATTGTATTACGTGCATAATTGTTTTCACAGCATGTTTTCTTACTTCCTCTTACTCCTACTAATGACGTAATGCTTCCTCCATTTAAAAATTTATGCGGACAATAACCAACATTACAGATCCCTTTATCTTTTCATTTTTGTTTCTCATATATAAAAATACTATTCTTTTCACCAACTCGTAGCAAATTTTGTATTTATTTTTACTTTCTCTTACTCCTAGTAAGAGGAAGTATTGTAATCGTGTCAAATTTTCGATATCGAGTTTTCACCGGAAATATCCGTTTTGAGGTCCCCTGAGTCCAAAAAAGTGGTTTTTAGCAAATGGTCTGTGTGTGTGTGTGTATGTGAACAGCATAGCTCAAAAACGAAAAACCGTAGAAAACTGAAACTCAATATTCCGTTTAGGTATCACCATGCGATCTGACTGTGCGTTATCTGTCAAAATTCCTCAACCGGAAGTACCACTTTACTAGTTGACTTTTTTACTTTTTTGCGTTTTTCTCAAAAATGGCTCCAAGGATTTTCTTTAAACTTGTTACATCAACTACATATACAAGGAGCTACAACTTTTATTTGAAACATTTCTCTGGGAAAATTCATTTAAGGGCACTTTTAGGAGAGGGGTAGGGTTACAGCTTCCTCTAAAGTGGTATCATACTTGATTATACAACTCTATCATCCAAATGAAATTAATTAGAAATAAATAGTTGGCCAAAATTCCGGGTGTGAAGAAAATCAGTAAACCGGAAGTGCGCTTTTACTGAATAGTTTTTTCAGTTTTCGACAAATTTCATTAAATTTGGTACACAAACTATAAAATTTGTCAATTATAATTTTGAGAACTGGAGTAAGAGAAAGTTGTGTGAGTGTTTCACACCAGATTTTTTTTTTTATTCACTCACAAAATTACTTAAATATTTCTACTGTTATTGCAAACGCCAATTCTAATTCCATCGCTCATAATAATATCATGAAATTTCCTAAATGTCAGAGCTATTATTGGCAGAAAGATAAACGTACCATCATTGAAGGAGAAATCAGCATCTGAATCAGCATTTTTTTTATAAATTTTCAAAAAATAAAATCCTCAATCAAGATGAACTTACTTTCTATTTAAGTACCAATGAAAGTGGTCCAAAAAAAAATTGTTTTATATCAATAACCCCGCATTATGCTTAAACGTTGATCATCAGAGACATTTTCCATACTAGCCTGCTTCTTTTCGTGACCATCGTTTGTTAGACAGTGTGATAAACACAGACTTACACAGAGCAAATTCACCTTTCACACTCTGTTGAATTTGCTCTGTGCAAATCGGTGTTATTACATTGTCTGAAAAACTCATCCTGAAGATGGGCCCTAAACCGGTCGATGACCACAAAAAAAAGCAGGCTATCACGGAAAATGTCTCTGATGCTTGCCAGCTCTGCGAAACCAACCACCACAACAACTTAAACGTTGATCATCAACATTCATCAGATCGGTAAATTTTTATTGCAAACAGTTATAATTAAAGTCATAAAAAAAAAAAAAAATCAATAAAACAATAAATTTAAATGAACATAACGATGGAACAAAATTTATTTCCAAGTAATTTTTACATTTCTCTTATTCCTAGAGTAAGAAGAAGTATTGCAATCGTTTCAAATTTACAAAATTGAGTTTTAACCGGAAATACAGGTTTTTGAAGTCCTCTGAATACGAAAAAAAGTGTTTTTTCTTTAGTAAATAAACTGTATGTGTGTGTGTGTGTGTGTGTGTGTGTGTGTGAGAGAGAGAGTGGGAATGAGCGAGAAAAAAAATATCTGCCAAAAGGAGAATTCGCTGAAAGCTGTTGGTATTCCGTATAGGAGGTAATACTAACGTATCTGGCACAAAGGTTTCAGGCAAAATTTATGAACCATCAGGGCTGCGACTTTAATGAATGTTATTTTCAGTTTTACCCGATTTTCTTGAAAATGGGGCACTAACGATTTTTACTTTAGAGGAAGTATTGTAATCGTGTCAAATTTTCGTATCGAGTTTTCACCGGAAATATCCGTTTTGAGGTCCCCTGAGTCCAAAAAACTGGTTGTATGTGAACAGCATAGTTCAAAAACGAAAAATCGTAGAAAGTTGAAACTTGATATTCCGTCTAGGTATCACCATGGCATCTGACAGTGGGTCACCTGTCAAAATTCCTCAACCGGAATTACCACTTTACTTATTGTTTTTTTTTACATTTTTGCAAGTTTCTCAAAAATGGCTCCAACGATTTTCTTCAAACTTGATATATACTACACATACAAAGAGCTACAACTTTTATTTGAAACATTTCTCTGGGATAATTCATTTAAGGGCACTTCTTGGTGGTGGTGGTGGTGGGGTGGTTAGGTTTTCATCTAAAGTACTATTTCAGTTTATTATCTAATTCTGTCATCTAAATAATGTTAATTAGAATTAAATATGTTGTTGAAATTCCGAGTTTGAAAAAAATCGGATCACCGGAAGTGCGTTTACTTTACCACTTTACTAAATAATTTTTTCTCTTTTTCGCAATTTTCTCAAAAATTGGTCCGACGATTTTCTTGAAACTTGGTATATAAACTAAACATGCAAAGATCTACAACTTTTATTTAAAACATTTCTCTGGGAAAATTTATTTAAGGGCACTTTTGGGGGAGGGGTGGGGTTATATTTTTCTCTAAACTGCTATCACAGTTGATTATACAGTTCTATCATCCAAACAAAATTAATTAGAAATAAATAGATGGCCAAAATTCCAAGTTTTAAGACAAAATTAGTAAACCGGAAGTGCAATTTTACTGAACAGTTTTTTCAGTTTTCGACGAATTTCATTATATTTGGTACACCAACTATAAAAGCTGTCAATTATAATTTGGAGAACTGGATAAGGAAAGTTGTGTGAGTGTTTCACACCAGATTTTTTTTTATTCTTCGAATACTATCTACTATGCTCATAAATTGTGTAATATTGATTTTTTTTTGTTTTATTTTTAGTTTTATTTTAAAATACCACTTAAGTGCAATGTATGATACTGGTTTACGTATAATAATATTAGTACACATTAGAAGTATCTTGGATTATAAATTTGTAAAAAAAAAAAAAAAAACCGCTTATCTGGAGTGCGACTTTACAAAATAGTTTTTCACTTTGGGAGCGGGCGGAATTTCCTCGAAAATGTCTAAAATATTTTTTTTTTTAACCTGGAATTATTAACTGCATGCCTATCACTTTTATTTTGAATCATTTTTCACGAGAAATCGATGATTTCAGGCGAGATTTTGCGGAATTTTCGGTTCAAATGTTAAGTAAAATGTTGGTTCAATATTATTTTACGCTCTCTTCTGGTCTACATTGTAATTGTTCATTGTACATCGTTGTTCTTTCTGCCTGAGTAGGTTTTATTTTTCCGCAAGAGAAAGAGTGAATGTTTGTGAGTTGTGAGTGAGTAAATGAGCAATTTTAATATTTAAAGTAAGATTTAATTCATTAATTTATTTTACTTTCTTTGGGCTTCGGAAGCACATGGGAAGTCACCTGATTAGCAAGGCAAACGAAACTGCGACAGTATAATCCGGCCTGATCCGGCCAATCTTGACATACAGCTCCGAAATCTGGACCACATCTAAGATAGATGAGAGAGGCGGCCTCCTACTTTTCGAAAGGAAAATATTGCGGCTTTATTTTCGGCCCAGGACAGGAGTGGAGGTCTCAAACAATTCAGGAGCTGTATGCGCTGTTTAAAGAAATAGACTTGGTGAAATTTAGGAAGTTTGCTAGACTTCAGTGGGCTGGACATGTGGTTAGGATGAGGGACGGGGACATTCCGAAAAATGTAATGAACGAGCATCATCTCCATGGTGCGAGGAGAGTGGGAAGGCCGAAGCTGCGTTGGATGGACAGTGATGCGAGAACGATATTGGATATCACGAACTGGAAGGATAGCCGCACAGAACAGAACTGACTGGCGGAAACTGGTTGAGGAGGCTAAGACTCAGCAATGAGTTGTAGTGCCGCTGAATGATAATGATGATGATGATGAATTTATTTCATAGAGATTTTTCAAACAAAAAATGTCTCTATGAAATAAATTAAGCCTAACTTATACAAACTAATTAAGTAATTTCAATAACTTTAAAATCCCGATTTCCAAAAACTAGATGACATTTTAAACTTTATTGGAATTAGTTTATATATTGATTATAGAGCTGACATGACAAATATTATAATTAAATTGTCGCAACCTCTCCCTCTACCCCTCTACTCTATTTCTCTCTCTCTCTCGCTCGCTTGCCCATCTCTCCCACTCTAGCCAAGTCTCTCCCATTGTTAAACTATATTATGACTGTCTATTTCAGCCTGGTTCAATCACCGTCTGAAGGACGTGTTATATCCCAGTTTCTGTAGATATGTATGTGAGAAGTGTGGCATGATTATTTTAACTAACCGTAACTAATGGCTAGTTGTATCGCTAGAGGCGTTTACCAAATTACAGTTCAAACATTCTATCACGATGTACGATATTTTTATATCTGTCTGTGGGTGAATGAGCGTGTAATTCTGTATACTTATATCACAACCTTGATATAAGTTGAATTAAACTACCATTAATAATTTCAATTTTGGTGTATAGTCTACAATAAGTTCAGTGATATACATACCCTCCCAGTACCTTATCATGTGATTATTAATAGGCTGAAACAAAATTGCAAAACCACTAAGGTACTTATTTCTCCATTATGTGGTCTTTCTATACCATAGAACATTGATCATAAATTCTGGCATTTCTAAACCATAATTCTCAGATTGAAATTTGTAAACTTTTTTGGTTTAAATTCCAAATTTTTATAATAATACATTTAATTGATGGTGAATTTATAATTTATGGTGCAAAGAGAAAAGCTTAAAAAAAAAAAAAAAGAAAATTAAAAATATCAAGATACTAAAATAAAAATTAAAAAAAAAAATCTGGTGTGAAACACTCACACAAATTTTTCTCATTCCAGTTTTCAAAATTGTAATTGACATATTTTATAGTTTCTGTACCAAATTTAATGAAATTCAATGGAGTTCGTCGAAAATTGAAAAAAAAAACTGTTCAGTAAAAACCCATTTCCGGTTAAGTAATTTTCTTGGAACTCGCAATTTTTACTTTTTTATCTATTTATTTCTAATTAATTTTGTTTGGATGATAGAATTGTATTAATCAACTATGATAACACTTAAGAGGAAAACCTAACCCCACCCCTCTCCCGAAAGTGCCCTTAAATGAATTTTTCCAGAGAAATGTTTTAAATAAAAGTTGTAGCTCTTTGTATGTGTAGTTGATATATAACAAGTTCAAAGAAAATCGTTGGAGCCATTTTGGAAAAAATTGCAAAAAAGTTAAAAACCATTCAGCAAAGTGGCACTTCCGGTTGAGGAATTTTGACCGCTGACCTACTGTCAGATCCCATGGTGATACCTAAACGGAATATCAAGTTTGAACTTACTACGGTTTTTCGTTTTTGAACTATGCTGTTCACATACATACATACATACACACACACACACAGACCATTTGCTTGAAACCACTATTTTGAACTCAGGAGACCTTAAAACGGATATTTCCGGTGAAAACACGATATCGAAAATTTGACACGATTACAGTACTTCCTCTTATTCCAAATAAATTTCCATAACCAGTTCTAATTTTATTACAGTAAATAAAAGGATGTAATAAAAAAAAATCTGGTGTGAAACACTCACACAACTTTCTCTTACTCCAGTTCTCAAAATTATAATTGAAAAATTTTATAGTTTGTGTACCAAATTTAATGAAATTCGTCGAAAACTGGAAAAAACTGTTCAGTAAAAGCGCACTTCCGGTTTACTAATTTTCTTGAAACTCGGAATTTCAGCCATCTATTTATTTCTAACTAATTATGTTTGGATGATAGAATTGTATAATGAACTAGGATACCACTTTGATGAAAATCTAACCCCACCCCTCCCCCAAAAGTGCCCTTAAAAGAATTTTTTCCAGTGAAATGTTTTAGATAAAAGTTGTAGATCTTTGCATGTTTAGTTTATATACGAAGTTTCAAAAAAATTATCGAGGCCATTTTTGAGAAAATTGCGAAAAAGTGAATAAATCATTTAGTAAAGTGGTAAAGTAATTGCACTTCCGGTTATCCGATTTTTTTCAAACTCGGAATTTCAACAACATATATAATTCTAATTAACATTATTTAGATGACAGAATTGTCTAATAAACTGAAATAGCACTTTAGATAGAATTAACCCCACCCCTCCCCCAAAAGAGCCCTTCACTGCATTTTCCCGGAGAAATGTTTCATATAAAATTTGTAGTTCTTTGTATGTGTGGTTGATTTTTGAAGTTTAAAGAAAATCGTCGGAGCCATTTTTGAGAAAATCGCAAAAAAGTAAAAAATCCAACTAGTAAAGTGGTACTTCCGGTTGAGGAATTTTGACAGATAACGTAGTGTCAGATCCCACAGTGATACCTAAACGGAATATCAAGTTTCAACTTTCTACTGTTTTTCTTTTTTGAGCTATGCTGTTCACATACATACATACATACAACCACTTTTTTGGACTCAGGGGACCTCAAAACGGATATTTCCGGTGAAAACTCGATATCGAAAATTTGACACGATTACAATACTTCCTCTTTCTTAGGAGTAAGAGAAAGTAAAAAGTAAAAATATTTAATAAAAATTCAAAATTTCTTTTTATGATTGCATAACATATAATTCTTCTTTTTTTTTTGTTCACTAAACAATGGATATAAAAATAAATAAAAGATGACATGTGTTTGTTTTATTGAAATAAAAAAAAAACAAAAACAAAACTAGAACAACTGCCAAAGTATTGCTTGTTAACATCAATGGCTACAATATAACATACTGTTCCAAACTCTTCATGTTTCTTTTTACTTTTTTGTTTTATGTTTGTTCAACTTTCCAAAAGAAGTTTGTTTTATATATATATATATATATTTTAACTTCAATGTTTTATGTTTGTTTGCTTTTTTTATTTATTCTTTTTAACTTTTTAATTGTTATTGATCCACAAAGAACTTTTCACATTTATGTTTGAACATATTTGAAGAGCAATTTATTCTTTGTTGGAATTATTGTTTATTAATATAATAATTGTTTGTTGATTTTTATTGTTAATTATTATATTCAATGGCCATGTGTTACAACAATATCTTCTGCTCGTTTAATTTTTCTCTACTATATACGAACTTACAGATTGTCTCCTAAGTTGTGTGCTATGTGATGATCATACATTAGCTACCAATAAGTAGTACCTTTCCACGCATCCTTTCATGTATATTTCTCTATAGTTATCAATTTATCTTGCCACCCTAAATAAAGCCGCCCAACCGGAAGTGCAAGTTTATTGGATAGTTTTGTTGTCTGTTATCCGCGACTTTCCTTAAAAAACAAAAAAATTGTTTCCTACGATTTTCTATAAATTACGTATACTAATTGTCAAACATAACTACCTATCATTTTTATTTGAAACATTTCTCCAAAAAGAAAAATGAACTTTTGTAGGGTTCTGAAGACTATTAGGCTTTTTTTTTTTTTTAAGCAAACATATAATAAATTAAGGCACATTAAAAAAACCCAGTGCTAAAATTCCAAGATCTGAAGAAATTCGATTAATTTGTGGGTGACATTATGTAATGTTATTTGGTCTGTGGGGAGGGACCAAGCCCTACGCTATCCAAAGCCCCACTGGACCCATATAGCTATCCCAACAACAAACCGGGTCTAGAACAGTTATCCAGACCTGGGTCTTTCTCACCTAATTTCTTCATTGAAGAATGTGCTTCTAGTCTAGGTACCAGGTTATATGGGAATTTTTGGGAATGAGGAGGTGGATAGGTTTGCCAAATTAGGCGCCTCTCTTTCTTTCATTGGTCCCGAGCCTGCTGTTGGCGTGTTTCCTGGCGCATATCTTGACAGCTTCCATTCTTGGACAGCTTCACAGCGTTCATCCTTATGGATGAGCACAGTTGGATGCCGGCAGTCCAAAATGCTCATCGGAGGTCCAGACAGGGCTATTAGTGGGACGTTGCTGTGTCATTCACGGAACTCTCTCAGGCATCTGGTTATTTTGTCTGTGGGGAGGGACCAAGCCCTACGCTATCCAAAGCCCCACTGGACCCATATAGCTACCCCAACCAAAAACAACAACAAACCGGGTCTAGAACAATTATCCAGACCTGGGTCTAACCCACCTAATTTCTTCATTGAAGGACGTGCTTCTAGTCTGGATACCAGGTTATATAGGAATTTTTGGGAATGAGGAGGTGGATAGGTTTGCCAAATTAGGCGCCTCTCTCTCTTTCATTGGTCCCGAGCCTGCTGTTGGCGTGTTTCCTGGCGCATATCTTGACAGCTTCCATTCTTGGACAGCTTCACAGCGTTCATCCTTATGGATGAGCACAGTTGGATGCCGGCAGTCCAAAATGCTCATCGGAGGTCCCAGACAGGGCTATTAGTGAGACGTTGCTGTGTCATTCACGGAACTCTCTCAGGCATCTGGTTGGAGGAGGAAACACCCATCAATCTTATGACAGATTGCCTGGGTTGTGGGAAAATTACGTTCAGGACCTTCGGAAGAGCTTCGGACTGCGGTGAATCTTAGATGGATTAAACACGGGTCTTAATATTTGTTCTAGACCCGGTTTGTTGGTGTTTTTCTTGGGATAGCTATATGGGTCCAGTGGGCTTTGGATAGCGTAGGGTTTGATCCCTCCCCACAGACTAATAATAATAATAATAATAATAACCCATCTAAGATTCACCGTAGTCCCAACAAATCGGACAATAACATTAAAGGGAAATAGCCTAAACTCTTCCGCAGACATCCTGTACCGACCAATGGCCCTGAAGCTAAGTTCTTCACAACCCAAGCTATCTGTCATAAGATGGATGGGTGTTTCCTCCTCTGTCTCACAGACTACAAAAGCGATCCGGCATGAACCCCATCATTACGTAGAGGTGTCTCCTTAAACCACTTCACGCAATAGGTTTGAGAATTTTTCAACATTTCTCAAAAAATGGTTAAAATATTTTGTGTTTTTTTTTTTACAAATATCCCGAATTCCAAGTGTAAGTATAAACCTATCATTCTTCCTGGAAAAAATTGGTTTTTCAGAGAGTTTCCAAAGGATTTTCCTAATTTTAAAATTGCCAATTGAAATTTTGTTGTGGATTGATAGAAACTCTATCCGTTGGTCCATAATGTACGGCATTCATTTTGCTATTGGCACCCCCCCCCCCCCAAAACAAATTAATAAAAACCAAATTAATTGTGCGGCAAGTTACTATCACATGTTTCTGTGTAATTTTAAGGACATATTCAAAGTTTTTGTAAAGAAAATTTTCCAAATAAAGTTGTTTTTTTTAAAAGAAATTCCACTTTTTAACTGGGATTTCTTGACCTAAATATCCATTATATCTGATTCTGAAAAATATATATATGTATAACAATAGTAAATCATTCTTATACAATTACATTTTGTATATATATTTTTTTTTTTGTTGTCAGGCACAGCGCTTAGAAGAGGCGAAGTAGACGATGGGCCAATAACTCTTGGCCTGCCTTGTTCTTCAGATAGACAATGTGCTAGCGCAGATCCAAATTCAAAGTGTACCTCTGGGTTTTGTGATTGTATAATAAATAATGGCAGCTGTTCAGCGGCCTCTACCGGCTGTCATAAAGGCACTTTCCAAGTTAGTGAGAGTAACATGACTTTTTTTTCTTTTATATTTAATAATATTAAAGTTTAAATCTTGCATAGTAAGTAGAACGTTAAAGTATAGAAGAGATAAAGTTTTAAACTGGTCTTTGGGGAAATGAAGTTTTTACAATGTTCACCGAGGGAATAGAAAAGTTAAGTAGTCTACTTGAAATTAACCATGGTTAGAATTAATTAAAAACTATAGTTTTCCGTCTCTCTCTCTTTGAAAAACTGAATTTCGCTCGGGTATTGTAAATAAATAAAGCCTTTATTCCAAAAAAAAAATTAACATACAATACATTAAAATAATATCTTCAACTCTTTTTTATTTATGAGATAGTAAATGAAATAAACTAAATAAATTAAATACATAATCAAATATTCTTTAATAATAACTAATTAAATTATTTTTTTTTCCCCGAAATTAGGCCCACATCTGGGCAAAGACGTCTCCCAACTCTCTCCTCTTAGTTTTGTCTCTCGCTCTAGCAGTCCAGTTAGATCCAACGAATTTTCGAATTTCATCTCTCCATCTTAAATACTGCCGGCCTCTATTCCTTTTCTTATCCAATAGACACCATTCAGTAGCGCTGTTTGTCCATGAGTTTCTAGCTCGAGCCACATGTCCTGCCCACCCCCACTTGAATTTTTTTGCGATTTGCACCACTTGCAAGAAGTTAGCCTTTTTCTGAATCTCAGTATATCTAATTTTATCCTTTCTTTTAATATTCACAATATTTCTTTCCATAGCTCTCTGCGTGGTTCTCAGCTGCTGATCATTTTTTGTAGACATGGACCAAGTCTGCGCCCCATAAAGAAGGCAAGGCATTAAAAACATTCCTCTTAATAGTCATATTCAAGTTAGATTTAAAAATGTCCTTCTTATTAATTTCCTCTGTAGTTTTATTTCTAAAGGAGATCAGTTGTACTAGTACACTGCACTTTCTACCCTGTCCATTTTCTCTCCATTTATAGCAAAACATTTTCCTGGCCCATTGACATTAGTTTTGTTTTTTTGACGTTTATCTTTAACCCCGCATTTCCTGCTTGATCCTACGAACTAGTTCTAGATAAAGTTCCTTTATCATACGAAATAGTACGTCCACTGAAGAAGCGAAAAGGCAAATGTCATCTGCGAACCTCAAATGGTTTAACTTGCTTCCACTGTTATTTATGCGTGGATTGGGATATTTCGAGTTCTGCTGCCAACTCCCGAGTACATTTGGTCGGGTCAGCTTCCACGTAACCCCGCACAGCTTCTTCATCGAACGACGATTTTCGCCCCGAAACGGCTATCCTCTCAAGACTAATGTCACCGGTATTAAATTTCTGAATCCATCTACAGTCGGTCCGTTCAGAAAGAGGAGCATCGTCCTCTTCAAATTCCCTCACTAAACGACTAGTTTCGGCGGCTGAAAACTTTCTTTTCCATTAATGGCGTAATATTACTAATATTTCAAATTTTTAACGTCATCTTGTTTTAAAAAAAAAAAAATGCTACGACAAAACTAAAAGCAATCCAGGGTAACTTTGTTTATAAATTCATTTTTTATTTGTTTATGCAAAATAAGAATATGACAAAGTTCAACAAAATATAAAGGCTCTTTTTGTCTGTAGAGGATAAAGTGCAAGTAAACAAAATCGGTCATTTTTTTATGACTGACCTCACTATATATATATATAGCCCCTACTGTTTTTTTTACGGTTAGCCTAACTAAAAAAGGTTTACAAGCAATACATTTTTTTAAGAACATTTTTGTTAATTAAATTGTATTTATTGGAGTAAGAGAATATGTGAGTGTATCACACCAGATGATTTTCCGATTCTAACGGGGAGGGGGGCAATGGAAAATATAGCAGGTGTCCTAATACTTTCATACGCAGTTATTCAGATTATTTGCAGGAATTTTTTTTTTATGAATAAATAAATATATAAAAAGTTATAGACAGTATGTCTCAATTCTCAGAAATAACTGTATATATAAGGATTATTATGGTTCTATTTTAGATATTCTTTCATGAATGACGTCAATACATATTATATTAAACATGTTTCGTCGATATATTGTTAATTTTTTTTTTTTTTTTTTTTTTGAGGGTACTCTCTCTCTTTTTTTATTTTATTTCCATTCTTTTCTTCCTTTTAGACTTTTGTTCTACTATTTTTTCCTTCCTTATTCTGTTTTCCTTCCTAATGTGACACACGCACACAAATTTTTCTTACGGCAGTTTACAAAATTATATGTGATAAATTTTATACTTATTTTACCAAATTTAATGGAAATCGTTGGTGATTTTATGGAGAAAATCGTGAAAGCTGAAAAATACGTACTTTTCAGTAAAAACGCACTCTCTTAGGTTAAACCTATTTTTTTTTTTCAAACTCCGAATTTCAACAATATATTTAATTGTAATTAATATTATTGAGACGATTAGAATTGTGCAGATACAGGAAAAAGCCAATCGCATCTCTCCTCTAAAAATATCCTTAAATGCATTTTCCCGGAGAAATGTTTTAAAATAAAAGTTATAGCTCTTTTTATGTGTAGTAGTTGATTATATAGAGTTTAAAGAAAATCGTTTCAGCCATTTTTCAGAAATCATTAAAAAAAATGAAAAAAAAAACATTCAGTAATATGTGTCTGCCAGTTGTACGATTTTTTATGAAAAGCTTATTCCTAACCTAACCTTCGAAATCTATTGCATAAAGTCACCCACCAAATTTAATCGAAGTTCTTCAAACTTTGAATAATTTTACCAAAGCTTTTGATAAGGTGTTAATTATTATCTGTTTGTTTGGAACAAAGCCTAATGTTTTGTAAAGTGCTTCCAGTCAGCACAATACACCGGAAAAGCTCGCACTGTATTGGCCCCCCCTCCCTTCAAAGTGCCTCCAGAATCCACCAAATATCAATTTTCTTGGAAAAATTATATTAAATAAAAATTATAAACATTGGTGTCTAGAAACTTTACGAACTTTAATGGAAAATCGTGAATACTTGAAAAAAAGAAATCAATAAATTAACACACGGTTAGTGATGATGGACTTTGACCAAAAAAATGTTTCCATCAGATATGACGGTGATATTACGAGTCTAAACGGAATATTAAGTTCGAGCTTCCGGCGTTTTTTTTTCTGTTTTGAAATATTTTGTTTACATACAAACATACATACAGACCATTTGCTAAAATCATTTTTTCCATACTCAGGGGACCTCAAAACATATATTTCTGGTTTAAAAAACAAAACAAAAAAGTTGATATCCACGAATTTGACTTGATCGCAATAAGTCTCCTATTACAGAATGATAGAAAGTTAAAAAATCCACTTAAACATAATTTTGTCAATCATTATGTCCATGTTTAATATAATTATTTTGCAACGAATCAGTTGAATGCTAATTATCAACGTTTCAGTGTAATGTGGGTGTCATTGATATTAAAAAAAAAATTCTTTTAGACCACTTTCTCTGATAAATAGAAAGTCAGTACCTACATTTCTAATGCTGATTCCAGAACATTTTTCAGTTGAATGAAGTTATGTTTTCTCTCTGCGAAAAAAACATTTTGGAGTGTATTTGGTAAGCATAACCTCAAATGTATTCAGTTAACAATGGCGAGTCCGCTTGAGCATTGCATCTCGGAAGAACAACGCTCAGTGATTAGATTTTTAGTTGCACAGAGTATTAAAGGTAGTGAAATCAACGAAGGAGTGTTGAAAGTGTACGGGGATAATTGTTTGAACCGTTCAAACGTTTACAAATGGGTAGAACAGTTTAAATTTGGCCTAGTGACGAGCAACGAAGTGGACGACCGGTTAAAGTTGCAACTTCCTCCCTCGAAGCTCGCATTAACGCGAGTAATTCAAGATAACAGGCTCTATAAGCTACCGGTGAACTGATAGCTGAAGAAGTACACGCGACGTGTTGGAACTGACCATAACATTATTCAGTATAAGCTACAGTACAAGAAAACTTGTGCGAAATAGGTTCCAAGACAACTTATGGACTCCTTCAAAGAAATCAGGTTTCATATCAGTCAACAGTTGAAAGAACGACGTTTAATTGAAAAAGAATTTTTCAGTAGAATTGTAACTTGTGATGAAACATGTTAACAACCCCTCTTAAAGAGGCTCCAAGTGGGGAAACATTTTCAATCTAATGAAGAAGTTAAAAATCAGGTGTTATAAGATCAACCTAAAGAATTTTATGCCAGAGTCATACACAAATTAGAAGCACGATGGGACAAGTGTATAAATGCTGCTGGGGACTAGCCAAAGTTATGTATTGATTAAATAAATCGTTTTAGAGCTATAGCGATTTGTTTCGTCATTCGATTGAACGACCCTCGCATTAGACTAGATTTGTTTTTGTGCACCAACTATAGTGATTTTTGAGCAATTTTCTGAGTACAAAAAAAAAAAAAATGTAAAAATCAATATTAAAAAATTAAAAAGCAAAAATTGCTACAAATTTGGTGAAACTAAGAGTATTTTTATATTATATGAGGAAACAAAGGAAAGATAAATTGGGTCTATAATGTAGGTTATTTTGGGTGTAGAGTTTGAAGTAGAGGAAGCAATACGTCATCATTAGTTTATATAGTGTGTAGTAAATCTTTATAAAGACTAATTGCTTCCATCAATCTCTAGATAGTGGTGTGGGAATTGGCCACGCAATCTTGCATCTTTTATACGGATCAATATAATTCCAATTAGTTTTAAGGCTTTTTCTGGCTGGTAACAATGAAATGCGCTGATTGCATAAAGACGAAAGCTTCCTTTGTAAATCTCTTAAAGGTAATGTTTTTCGTAGAAATTAATATTTCAGTCGCTAATTATTAATAATATTAATATTTCAGTCGCTAAATGAGAGATGATTATAACCGATGTTGCAAAAAAAAGCTGATGTGAAACACTCTCGCAGGACATTGCTAACACTGTTAATAAAACTTCGTAAAAAATGACCAACTCTCTTTAAACTTCCAATTTTACTCATTTGTTCTAAAATAAATATAAAGGTAGGTGGTAGGGGGACAAGTAATTAACATTAACATTTGAAATTTATTCGGAAAAATGTTTTAACTATAAATAACAGGTTTCTATCTATACACTTAACATTTCAAGTTTAAAGGAAATCGTTATAGACGTTTTCGAGAAAATTCCAGAAAAACTCAAAAACCTATTCTTCTGGTTGATCAATTTACTTCAAATTTGGTATTCCGTCTGTGAAAAGTAAAAGTAAAGTAATTTGCCTATTTATTTAGGCGGCCTTAACGTCCAACTACCAAATTAGGTGTCGTGGACGGGGGCAGAAGCTCTTACTTTACTACTAATATTTTTTAAACAAATATAAAATTTATCAGTTAACGCTGGACTCGATCTGGGGACCTCCCAGTTACAAGTCCATACTCATAACCACTACACCAACACAAGCCCCAATATTCTGTCACCGTATATTAATATTATATAAGTGGCAGAACCATATATTAATACTAAGTGATAGTTGAAGTTTAACGCTACAATTCCCCCAGACCCCCCTCCCACCCAATTCAATAAAAAATGTTTTAAAAAAAAAAAAAATTTGTTTATTCAAAAAAATGATTTTCATCCGAACTCTTATCAAATTTTAAAAAAAAGACCAAGAAATCATAACTTCTACTTATAATAATATTTTT
Organism: Triatoma infestans; assembly: GCA_011037195.1. Taxonomy (NCBI): domain Eukaryota; kingdom Metazoa; phylum Arthropoda; class Insecta; order Hemiptera; family Reduviidae; genus Triatoma; species Triatoma infestans. Next base: position 155,512 of record JAAEAF010000444.1, read on the forward strand.
CTAACGCTAAACAAAGTCATACTCGCCAGTAATTTGTTGTACCAAATTTTGAAATTGCCGCGCTTCACTATAAACATTTTTCTTATCCCTCCCACTTTTGAATAATTTTTTTTTTTTTTTTAATTTTAAAAATGCTCTCTCTCCATTTCAGTTTCAACGTCCTCAACGTCTACTCCTCTCCTACCCTATAAAGATATCTTTATCTATTTTATTTTCTCTTATTGTTAATATCATTTCATTTCGTATGGTAAACCAACGTCCGGAGACGCGAGAGAAGGCGCGATCGCGCCAGAGACTTGGTAGGAGAGAATTAAAAGAGGGAAGTAAAGCAGGATGTCTGGCCGGACGACGGGGGCGCATTTGGAAGTTTTATCCCTACAGGCACAACTGGGCAAGACGACGTAACAATAGGCTCAATCTGTTCTGCTAATATTTCTTTAATTAAAATTTTTCTTTTATTTATTATAAATTTATGCATTGTTTTCTTCACTACAATACTGTACGATAATGTATCTTTTCTCCAATAAATTTTACAGAGCTCCTGAAGAAGGGCACACCAATGGTCCTCGAAAAATGTAGAGCAACAAAGAATTCTTTTTTCTTTAAAAACTCATCTGGCCACTGCCGTATAAACATTTCATCAAATTAGTTTATAGTTTTTGTGTTTTTTTTTTTTTTGTCAAAGACAATTCGTAAGGTATCATATCCCCAATGCCCAAAGTCCAAGATTCCCTATCCTCCCATTCCCCTTCCCGACGGCGCCTAGAGACCATTCCTTCGGTGATACCCTCCATCCAAGTTTTCCTAAGCCTGGCTTTCCTTCTCCTCTCACTAGGAATAAAATTAAGGATTTTCCTAGGACATCTCTCACCACTCATTCGCATCACTTGGCCGTACCATTTTAACACGTGTTTCAACGGAATACAAAATGTTTTTTTGCATTCCAACACGTCTTCGGATTTCCGGATTTGGCACGTGCCATATCTTGGAGACTTTACAGCGTCTTCTCCAGAAATCCATTACTAAGGCCAATAGCCTGCCTTCTAATTTCTTCGGTAGGCTTCAAGTTTCTGCTGCGTAGAGGGTTATACTCGCTAAGAAAACGTGGAAGAACCTTTTTTTTTTTATTTCCATGCGGATAGATTTGCTCCAAAGTACCGAGTTTAATAATTGAATAGCTTGTCTTCCCTTTACTATTTTCTTTTGGATATCCTTTATAGTTAGGACATAGTTTTTAACATCTGCCCCACATTGTTTTCGCCAGTAAATATGCTTCTCATCACACATCACTATACTTTTGTGGAAGCGAAAAGTCAGATGGAGTTTTTAAGATAAGTTGGCCATTTACCCATTCTCCTGGTGAGGTTGCCTGTACATTCATGTATGCGGCTCCATCCTATATCTCCTTTTTCTTACTTTGCCTCCAGAGTCTGTCTTTAGGATGTCTTTATGGTGTGCCATGTTTTAAAGGAAGTGCATGAAACTTGTCGTTGGAATTGACTCGATAGCTTCCCGTAATAATTTGATCAACGTAACAGATGTGCCACACCCTGAACTTGTTCTTTCTTTCTTTCTAAATTCCTATCGCCACTATTAAATTTTTTGAAACCAACGCTGGACAGTACGCTGGTCAAGGACATCTTCCCCTTCGATTTTACATAGTGCACTCGTAGCTTCAGCAGCTGTATACTGTTTCTTCCCCCGCCCCCCGGTAGTGACTTAAAATTATTTATGTATCGTACATACAACATTCAAGGTTTTTAAATATAAAAAAGCTCACAATTGTACAGATTATTTGAAGGGGACATATTATGTACAGGATCATTCTACAGAGTCTAAAGATTAGTATAATATCATGTTTGTAAACATCAGACGTAAGTGGATGGGTTTTTAAAGTCCATGGAACTTTCTTTAGTTAGAAAACGGCCATTTTTTTTTTGTTTTTTTGTATACGCCCCCCATATTAAGAATAAGCAATAAGAAAACGTTGTATACATAATTTCCCACCAGATTTAAAAGAAAAAACAAAACAAACATAATTTTCGTCATCAGCTTCAGAACTGATGACGTAACCGATGAAAATTTTTTTATTTCTAAAACCTGACACGAATTGAAAACTTCAAACGTCCTTTTTTTTTACCAGGAACAAGATACGATTGAGACGGTGAGGGGGGATATTGTGAACATTATTGCTGTGTTAGTGGCAGCTAAAAGGTTGTCTATATAAAAAAGTAGGGCAATTTAGTTGGTCTATGTTTGCTGCTCTAAAAGTAAATAAAAGATCCCAGGTACAATGGGAATGGACAGATCACTCTCTCTCTTACTCTCACTTACTCTCCTCTCTCCTTCTCTGAGTTAGTTCTATAAAACGCACAGTAGTGAGCGTTGGCTTAAACAATTAAAAAGATTTACTAGTACGAAGTTAGATACATGTAAGTCTTTTCTAATTGGGAAATCTCTTTCTCCTGGACAAACTACTTTTTCTTTTAATTCTCTGAACAGGAAAAAAGAAAAGTGGAAATAGAAAATTGGAAAAATTAAACAATAAAAATATGTTTTTTTTTTGTCCATATAATATTTTTTTCTTTCACTAATTAACACGTTTTACAAATATACAGTTTGTCTGTTTGTAGAAAAATTAAATTTCAACTAATTAAAAAAAAAAAAAATGATTATTTACTTTAACCCAGCATTTCTCATTATTTTGGGTTAATGGTTCCAGAAATCCCTGGTCGGCCAATTCTCTCCCAATCATACATCGTTCGGATACTCCATACTCTATTCGGCGTCTCTTGCTCCTTTCTTCAGAAGGAGAACAAAATTTAAATCTCTCTCTTAAGCCATCTTTTGTCATTATCCATTGTAGTGGTGGCCCATACCTTTAAAGAATTCTTACTACTAGTTTTTCTGCTATGGGCAGAAGCATCCTCCTCATTTCCCTGGGGATAACTTCATTTCTCCGTTTTTACTTTCTTTTACTTTTAGTAAGAAGAAGTATTGTAATCTTGTCAAATTTGCGATACCGATTTTTACACGTTTGAGGATCCCCTGAATCAAAAAGAGTGGTTTTTTTACAAATTGGCCTGGGTGTATTTGAACAGCGCAGCTCAAAAACGAAAAATCGTAGAAAGTTCAAACTTGATATTCCGTCTAGATATCACCAAAGAAATCCTCAACAGGAAGTACCACTTTACTGATTTTTTTTTCACTTTTTTTGCAATTTTCTCAAAATGGCTCCAATGATTTTCTGCAAACTTTTGAAATATCAACGATACATACTTAAAATTTCATTTAAGGGCACTTTTGGGAGGAGGGGTGGGGTTAGATTTTTTTTCTCTGAAGTGCTATTTCAGTTTTCTATACAATTCTATTATCTAAATAATTATTAGTTAGAATTAAATATGTCGTTGAATTCCGTGTTTAAAAAAAATTGGATGACCGGAAGTGCGTTTTTATTGAAATGTATTTTCACTTTTCTGCTATTTTCTTTAAAACGGCCCAACGATTTTCTTTAAACTATGAAAACTACACATATTAAGAGCTACAACTTTTATTTGAAACATTTCTTCTGGTAAAGTCATTTAAGGGGGCTATTGGGGTTAAGTTTTTCTCTAATGTGCTATCATAGTTTCAGAGACATTTTCCGTGGAAGCCTGCTTCATTTTGTGGTCATCGACCGGTTTCGGGCGTTCGCCCATCTTCAGGATGCGCTTTTCAGACAGTGTGCCAACACAGGCTCGTACAGAGACTTAGTTTCACACTAACTAGTTAGTTAGTGTTAAACTAAGAAGAGTTAGTGTGAAACTAAGTCTCTGTACGAGTCTGTGTTGGCACACTGTCTGAAAAGCGCATCCTGAAGATGGGCGAACGCCCGAAACCGGTCGATTACCACAAAATGAAGCAGGCTTCCACGGAAAATGTCTCTGATGCTTTCCAGCTCTGCGGAACCAACCACCACAACAGCTATCATAGTTGACAATACAGTTCTACCACCTACACAGAATTAATATATATATTCATTAAATAAATAGATTGCCAAAATTCCGAGTATCATGAAAATTAGTAAAACGGATTTGCGTTTTTACGAAATAATTTTTTTTAGTTTTTACTATTTTCTCCATAAATAACACCAACGAATTCGGTGTACTAACTATAAAATTTGTCAATCACAATTTTGAAAACTGGAGTAAGCGGACATATTATTTTGTGACATATTGGACTCTCTAATCAGGAAAGGAGTAAACGAAGGCTTAAGGAGGGCTACAGAAAGTCTATACAAAACAACAAGAAATTACGTTCGCACTTCCAATGTTAGGTCGAAAGAATTTGTAACAACGAAAGGAATCCGTCAAGGCTGTAGCCTTAGCCCATTGCTAAGCGGCAGTGTCAGGAAAAGATGCGCAGCTTCAATGCCGGTTATTATAGAATGACTCCTGTGCGTTTGAGCTTCCTCGCGTTCGCAGATGATATCGTCGTGTTTGCAGATAATGATATAAAGTTGCAATACAATATGAATATATTGCAGGAAGAATTAGGGAAAATTCACATGACGATTAACGTCCATAAATCTAAAACTATGTATGGAGGTTAGCCGTTGCAGAGAAGGACCGCTAAATGTTAACATCAGGAATGTTACGTTGGAACAAGTTGCTGATTTTAAATATTTGGGAGTAAATATCAATGAACAAGGCCGAATCCACGGAGAAATTAACGGAAGAGTGGCGGCTACGGCAGGTAGAATGTTCAATGCCCTTAAGAAAGGATTTATTACTAAAAGGGAAATAACGAAGGGCTCGAAAAGTAACGGTTTTTAAAAATACTTATCTCCCAATTCTAACCTATGGCAGCGAATCATGGGCTCTAAATTCCAAACACAGCAGCCAGGTACAGGCAGCCGAAATGCGTTTCCTCCGAAAAATAGAGGGAAAGATGAAGAGAGATAGAATAAGAAATTCTACAATAAGGTCTAATCTCAATGTCGGGCCGGTGGATGAGCTGCTGAGAGAACACAGGCTAAGATGGTTTGGGCACATGATGAGGATGGACGCAGGCCGTATAGCGAGAACTTGTTTTGAGGCTAAGATGCAGGGTCAAAGAGGCAGGGGCAGACCGCGCACTACATGGGAAGGGAAGTGAGAGAGGATTTCAAAAAGAAGAACTTGGATTGGAGAAGGAATAGAAAGTTGACTGAGGATAGGGATAGTTGCAAAGCTTTAGTGAAGGCACCTCGACACTGAAAGGTAAACGAGGAATGATTAAGAAGTAGAAGGAGTAAGAGGAAGTTGTGTAAATGTATTACCTACATTAGATTTTGTTTCTAACTAAGACAGTAGCGTGCTTCTCTAGAGGAAATCTCCATTTTCCTGATTGCATCAGGACGACCCTTAGTATTGCCCGAGAAGTTAATATTACGAAATACGAGGAGGCGAGAAAATTTTTTAAAAAGTTATCAAAATTTTATTATCAAGATATTTAAATTTTTTATATCAATCCAAATCAAGAGTTGTATAAATAAATTAACACTACAAGATATTATTTAGGCTAGCTGAATTGTATTTAAAAAATCTGGTGTGAAACACTCACACAACTTTCTCTTACTCCAGTGATCAAAATGATAATTGACAAATTTTTTAGTTTGTGTACCAAATTTAATGAAATTCGTCGAAAACTGAAAAAACTGTACAGTAAAAGCGCACTTCCGGTTTACTAATTTTCTGAAACTCGGAATTTCAGCCATCTATTTATTTCTAACTAATTATGTTTGGATGATAGAATTGTATAATCAACTAGGATAGCACTTTAGATGAAAATCTAACCCTACCCCTCCCCTAAACGTGCCCTTAAAAGAATTTTCCCAGAGAAATGTTTTAGATAAAAGTTGTAGATCTTTGCATGTTTAGTTTATATACGAAGTTTCATAAAAATCGTCGGAGCCATTTTTGAGAAAATTTTGAAAAAGTGAATAAATCATTTAGTAAAGTGGTAAAGTAAACGCACTTCCGGTTATCCGATTTTTTTCAAACTCGGAATTTCAACAACATATTTAATTCTAATTAACATTATTTAGATGACAGAATTGTGAAATAAACTGAAATAGCACTTTAGATGAAAATCTAACCCCACCCCTCCCCCAAAAGTGCCCTTCAGAGCATTTTCCCGGAGAAATGTTTCAAATAAAAGTTGTAGCTCTTTGTATGTGTGGTTGATGTTTCGAGTTTAAAGAAAATCGTCGGAGCCATTTTTGAGAAATCGCAAAAAAGTAAAAAATCTAACTAGTAAAGTGGTACTTCCGGTTGAGGAATTTTGACAGATAACGTAGTGTCAGATCCCACGGTGATACCTAAACTGAATATCAAGTTTCAACTTTCTACGGTTTTTCGTTTTTGAGCTATGCGGTCCACATACATACATACACACACACACACACACACACACACACACAACACACACACACACAGAGACCATTTGCTAAAAACTACTTTTTTGGACTCAGGGGACCTCAAAACGGATATTTCCGGTGAAAACTCGATATCGAAAATTTGACACGATTACAATACTTCCTCTTACTAGGAGTAAGAGAAAGTAAAAAAAAAAAAATAATAGATTCTTGGAATAAATGCTATTATTAATGAAACAAATAAATGTATTACTCAAATAAGCAGTACGCTTTTTAAAGTTATATTCGTAGGTATTTTCGAAAATTCTACAAATTATTGATAATGTCCCCATGGGGTGTGTGTAAACTTTTGTTTGGTACATTTTTCTAAGAAAAAAAAAATTATTTTATGATTCTGGGGGAAAAAAAAATCTGAGACATAAAGCTTTTATTTCTAAATACCACATCAGCACAATGAATGATTCCACCACCTGGTGGGAATTAATGGAACGAAACACTCAGGAAATATTGCGACTCTTCACAAAATAATTTGGTATGGTTAAAATTGAAGTAAGAGAAAGTAGACTTTAAGAATTGTTACACTAGAATTGTTTTAATTTTCTTGAAATTCAGAATTTTGCCAATCTATTTATTTATTATAATTTTATTTAGATGACAGATGTTATTCAGTGCAAATGTTATTTTACAAATAAAGGTTAAATACACCAATCAACAAACACAATAACTGGCAGCTAATTTTTATAAAAAGAATTCAGTTTTTCCACTTAACTGGATAATACTTCTATTTTTGGACTAATTAATATTTAATATTTACACTAATTAACAATAATAATAATAATAATAATAATAATAATGTGGGAAAAATCAACTGTACTTTAAAAATTAGTTTTTTTTATGTTTTGTTCTGTTTGCTGTTTACATAGTCATGTTTATTTTCAACATAATTAATGGCCTAAATTTTTATATAATAAACTTTGTTGCATGTAACAGAGTTAATATTAAGTTCCCAGCATGTAAATTTATTAAAGAATTCTAGTAAACTAGATTTATTCTATATTTTTTTTTTTAATCCCATAGATGTAGGGCAGGAAGTCTGACAGTTTTTTTTATTTTTTTTTTATTTACGCCGTCTTAGTCAAATTTCAATGGAAGGTGACATTTCCGTTATAACTGGTAAATGATCGTAAGATATTTCTGGTGAAATATGTAACACTTTATAAAAAAGGGGGAATTATGAAGTGAGAGAGAGAAATTATGGCAAAACAGCTGTTGCGGGGCTGCTGTGTAATATAGTATGATGATGGTCTTTGTTAATTTGTATGAAATTGTTTCTATTTTTTTGTTTTTAGATATTTTTTATTATTATTGTTCTACATTCGCTGGAATGTGGCTATCACACACTGTCGACACAGTAAATATGTCTTTTTACTTTCTCCCCCCCCCCCCCTAATTACGATCGTGTCAAATTTTTCGAAATTGAGTTTTCACCGGAAATATTTGTTTTGAGGTTGTCCAGAATACGAAAGAAATGTTTTTTTTGCGATCTTAATTGTTCCTCCAAAAAACCAATTTTCTTTGGAAAATGTTTCATATAATAAATGTTATGTCTTACTGTATGTAGATAGTATATGAAGTTTAATGAAAATCGTTGGAGCTTTTCCCGAGAAAAACTGAAAAAAAAAAAACAACCAAAAACAAACAAACGTTCAGTATAGTTCCACTTCTGGTTAATACATTATGTCCGGATTTTTTTTTTTTTTTAAGATGCAAAACATTTAAGGTCATTCGCACCTGATATTTGTTTATCTTTAATTTGACCTCTACCAGTTAAACATATCAAAACATTGCCCTAATCATAATTAAATTGCCTACCATATTTCTATGCTACCTATTAAATTTAAGAAGGATGATAGGACGAAATTTTCTCAAATCACTTGGTTGCCTAAACCTAAAAATAATAAAATCAAACTATACTACATTCGTATTGATAATTTCAACTCACTAATATCTGAGACATCTTAATAAATACACTCATATGTATAACACATTCGACGTAATAAATACAACCAGCCCAATAAATACATTCACGCTTATAAAACGTTCATCCCAATAAATACGGTCATACCAATAACGATTAAACAAGCATCCTTCTCTTGCGCACAGTTAAAAAATTGTGATGGAGTACGCTGTATTCTGTCCGGATATATTTGTGTTAGTTGTGGTGTTAGTCATATACAGAATACCAAGTTCCTTGGTAGCACCCCAACGGTCTTTCAGGCTGAAATGTTCGCCATTTTAAGTTGTGCCCACTATCTTAGGGATATGGGCGTAAAGAGCAGAAGAATTATGAGCCAGGCCGCACTAACGGCTTTAGAGGCAAACTGCATCAGGTCGCGGATTGCGCGAACAGGTAGAATCTCTGGGAAACCACAGTTGCCTTTCGCTGGGTTGAGTGCTGCAACATAAAGGCATTCAAGGCTGACAGACTGGCAGGAGGGCGCCTCACGAACGCCCATTGGTCCGGAGCCTTTCTGCGGCATCTCGTACAAAACTGCTTGCGGGAGCCATTAAAAAATGGCAAACACATATTATATTGGAAAAATATTGCAGGGCTGAGGCACTCTCAGATTTTCCTAGAAGGTCCCCTCAAAGACTATCTCCTCGGCAGAATGAAAGTGGAGCTAAGAACTGCCCTAGTTATAGGCATTGTCTTTTACGGAAACCTCTGCATAATATGGGTCTCTCTGCGGACCCGGTTTGCACGAAATGTGGACAAAAGGATGAGACACCGTTTCACCTTCTTGGAGTGTGCGTAAGAATTTCTGAAATTTGGCGTCCACAATTTGGACCCGAAGGCGTGATCAGAAATTCCACTCGCCTCAGCTGTGTCGTTTTTTAATGATACAGGGCTGATGTGAGACGTTTATACGGGGTGCACAATGGGCCCAGCTGAGGTCTAAGTGCTGAACCTCCATTTGCAGGCCCCGAGTTTCTAGATTAGAAGTTTGAGCTTCTTACAATTTGTCCTACAAGTTTTTGAGATATTTTTTTTAACACTTACACACATGCATACAAACAATTTGCTGAAAACATTTTTTTTCGTGGAAAGCTCAATTTCGAAAATCTGGCACGATTGCAATACTTCCTCTTACTAAGGAGTTCGAGAAAGTAAAAATTTGGTGTTAAACATTTACACGACTTTCTCATGATGATTAATACAGTATAATTTGAAAAAAAATCTTTAAAATTTCTGTGTTTACAAATATGAGAGGGCTGGCCATAAAAAAAGGTGTTAGGGGTTATACATATATAACTGAGTGGACATTGGGGGGCCCTCTATCTCAAGAACGCTAATAGCGTCAGTTTAAATTTAACCCTAACTGACATCTCCTCTCAAATCTTTTTTTGAAAACTATTCCAAATAAAAGTGACGTTTCCCCCATTGCAGTGAGTATTTCAGGATTTCGAGGAAACTCCCCAAAAAAAACTCAAAAATCTATTCTGTACAGTCGTACTTCCGGTTAACCAATTTTCTCCAAATTTGGAATTCTAACACTGCTTCTAACATATATTACTTTAGTATACGAAGTTTAAAGAAAATAATTATTTTCGCGATATTTTCGAAAAAATCGCGAAAATCTTCATTCAAAAGAATAAAACATTCAGTAAAATCGATTGACAGATTTTGCTCGAAACGTTCGTGTCTGATGCGTTGGTAGTACCTAAATGGAATATCAAGTTTTTAACTTCCGATGATTTTGTTTTGTTTTTGAGATATTCTGTTAACATTAACACATAAACACACAGCACACCCATACATTCGCTAAAAACATTTTTGAGAACTCAGGGAACCTCAAAACACTTCCGGTGGAAACAATTGACACGATCACAATACTTCCTGTTATTAGGAGTAAGTGAAAGCAGTAATAATAACAATATGTGAAGAGGAATTAAAAATAAAATACAAAATTTAAAAAAAAAATGCTATATGAGGTAATGATTAATCTCCAAAAAAGTACAATTAAAATGAATATACAATAAAACGAAGATTTATTAAATATACGTACTCTATCATGAACTGATATGTTGTCAATTTTAACATATGAATGGAAGTGGATCTGTCCGATTAATTGTTGATGATGTTATGATCCAGGCATTGTAATCGGATTTAATAATGTAGATATCTGAGTGATTTAAAATAGAAAGGTATTTGGGATTTATTTTAAATTCATAATACATGTACCTATAATTAATAGGGTAGTAGGTCAATGTGTATTGATTGGTCAATATATGTATAAGACGAGGTACCAACGAAGCTAACTACAATTACAAAACTTTAATTACTTTGAATGATTTGATTAATAGATTGTAAAAAGGGGTGGGTGTTAGTATAGTGGTTATTGAGCATGGACTTGTAACTGGGTGGTCCCCAGTTCGAGTCCCTCGTAGAACTGCTAAATTTTATAATACGTTTAAAAAAATGTAAAGTGTAAAATGTAAAAAATGTATATACTTTACAATAGTAAAGTGGGTGCTTCCGTCCCCGTCCCCGACACCTAATTTTGTAGTTGGTGTTTCACACCTAATTTACAAATTTATCAATTATAAATTATGTAAATTTGCAATAACAGAAAATCGTGTGAGTGTTTCACACGAGATTTTTTATTTATTTATTTATTTATTTATTTAGAACTGAAATTGTAGCTGAAAAAAAAATATGAAAAAGAATGAATTTTTAGTATTTTACAATGTTCCAAGTATAAAAACAGAATAATCAGATAAAAATGATGCCCAATATTGGAAAACAAATAACGAATGAAGATGAATTGGAGCAGAAACCACCATCCTAAAATCGTCAAAAACAAATTCAAAGTTCCATCATATCGATACCCATACCCCGTCCGTACAATATCAACTGGCGGCTATAGGTATATAGATAGATAAGAGAGCTTAGTCTCCTCCCACCTTCAAAACCACACCAACCCACCACTCATGTTTACGGACCCAATCTTATCAAGATTCTAGGTCACGCCTTTTTCAATAATAGTAATAAAAAAAAAAAATTCTTTATGCACTTAACTAAAATGGTTTTATAATAAATATTAGATTCGATTTTCACAGGAAAATAATAGCATTACGTCACTTTACTTAGAATTATAGATGAGAGATCAAGTACGTTATATTTTCGTTTATCTAATGTCTTAATTGGGTGTGTTTTTTTATTTTACTTTTATTTCATTACTTTGTTATTATTATTATCATCGCTGATAACGGAATCAGCGTAGATTTTTCACTTGAAACCAGCTGTATAAGGCACAAGTTATTTTCAAAATTATTGGCTCATTGAGAAATCGAATAGCAAGTTTCTAAACTTAACATCACTTTTTCCCAATACTAGGAGAGAGTTGAATGTATATGAAAGAAATGTTTCATAAAATACTTTTCGAAAGAATATTACGGCTAAGTCTTTTCCCTTCCAGATTATTACTTTCTCTTACTCCTAGTAAGAGAAAGTATTGTAATCGTGTCAAATTTTCGATATCGAGTTTTCACCGGAAATATCCGTTTTGAAGTCCGCTGGCTCCAAAAAAGTGGTTTTTAGCAAATGGTCTGTATATATATATTTCAAAAGTACTTTATACGTCAATATTCCTCAACCGGAAGTACCACTTTACTAGTTGTTTTTTTAACTTTTTTGCGATTTTTTCAAAAAATGGCTCCAACGATTTTCTTGAAACTACATCAATTATACATACAAAAAGCTACAACTTTTCTTTGAAACATTTCTCCGGAAAAATGCATTAAGGGTACTTTTGGAGGAGGGGTGGGGTTACGGTTTCCTCCAAAGTGCTATTTCAGTTTATTAAACTAATCTGTCATCTAAATAATGTTAATAAGAATTAGATGTGTTGTAGAAATTCCGAGTTTGAAAAAAAAAATCTGATGACCAGAAGTGCATTTACTTTACTACTTTACTAAATGATTTTTCCCACTTTTTCACGATTTTCTCAAACTTGGCTACAACGATTTCCTTGAAACATGGTATATAAACTACGCAGACCAAGATGTACAACTTTTATTTAAAACATTTCTTTGGGAAAATTCATTTAACGGCACTTTTAGGATGGGGGGGAGGGTTTATGTTTTTCTCTAAAGTGCTATCATAATTGATTATACAATTCTACCATTTAAACATAATTAATTAAGAAATAAATAGATGGCCAAAATTCCAAGTTTCAAGAAAATTAGTTAACCGGACATGCGTTTTTACTGAAAAGTTTTTTTTTCAGTTTTTGACGAATTTCATTAAATTTGGTACACTAACTATTATAAAAATTTGTCAATTATAATTTTGAGAACTGGAGTAAGAGAAAGTTGTGTGAGTGGTTCACATCAGATTTTTAGTATTTAGATCTAGAAACTATTGCGGTCTGTTTATTCTTAATTAAAAGTATTTGTAACAGTTTTAGATTTTCACAATGGGTGCTTGAAATCAGAGAATTATTTTATTTTATAATTTGTACTTTAACTCTCTCTCTCTGTATTATCAAAATATGCAATCAAAATCAAAACAAACAACATACAATCAAAATATTGATAATTCCAGTTCTAAAGAAAATCAGTTAACCGGAAGTGCGATTTTACAGAATAAGTTATTCGCGTTTTTTTTTTTGTTTTTTTTTTGTATTTCCTCAAAAACAATTATAAAGAATTCCCCTTAAACTTGGAACACTAACTGCACAACAAATATACACCTATCACTTTTATTTGTAATATTTATCAGGGAAAAAAATGTATTTTAGGCAATCCTGGCATTCGTATTTGTGGCATTAAATTATAAAATGTTTTGGTTTTGGTCTCAATGTTATGGCACTCTCTTCTAGTCTAATATAATATAATCACTTCCTCTACCTGCCTGGACAGGTAATTGTTCCCCCTCTCCACCTCTATATTTATGTTAAGACAAAAGAATAAAGTTTGAAGTTTAAATAAAATTTATTACTTTATATATTTATTATATTTGTATTAACAAGGGTCAGAGAAGGTCGTGGTGAACGTTTCATAACGGCTTCTTTATTTATTAATATTTATTTACAGTTAACTTGGGGATTACAAGATGGGATGAAACTACTTTTAAAACTATTGAATAATATAGAGCATTCATTATTTGACATTGTATATTCATAAAACTTAACTATTAACATTGGACAGGTGTTTTAGAAGTTCTCCCCTGGTGACTTTATGTTAAACAACTTGTAACCAGTTTATTAATCCATATTTCATATGATGATAAAGTTCACAAAAGATGTCACAGAATATTGAATGAATAAACTTATACTTCTACTTATTACATAGGTTTCTTTAAAAGTAATTAATTTTATTTTACAATTATATATAATAAAGTTTGAATTATTACTGTCGATTTATTGAAATTACAACCTGTTGTTATCCAAGTATAATAATGGCTGTATTTTGATAGAATTGAAAAGTTGATTAATGATTCTCTTTTCTTTTCAAGTAAGCTTGAAGTAGCTTAAATCCCATAATGGTGGGAACTTTATAAGACCTAGCATTTAGACCTATTGTGTCTCAAAAAAAAAAAATCTGTTGTGATACACTCACACAGCTTCTCCTACTGCTGTGAATATAATTATATATAAAATCACAAATTTTACTTATTTGTCCTAATAATATATAGAGGTGATAAGGGGGGGACAAATATAAATAAGATAGTACAAGTGATTACATTGTAGTTCAGAAAAGTGCGCCAAAAAAATTCAATCAGCTATATAGAATTAGAATGATGTCGGGGGGAGGGGGAATCCAACCCAGGCACTGCAGCCTCCCATTGAGGCTTATTGTGCCAACCCCTTGAAACCTGGTAGAGGAAACCCCCCCTCTTCATGAGGTCCAGAACCTTCCCCACCAGTCCATCTTGGAGTACGATTTCCTCCAGTCTCAACGTGCCGACGATCTCGTACCGCAAACTGCCGATTGCAACGCAATCAAACAGCAGGTGTGAGGCCGTCTCCTCCTCCTCCTGACACAGTCTACACAAGGGCTCTGAATCCACCAATCCCACCTTATGCCTAGATGTTTCTTCGAACCTAACGTGCCCAGTAAACCGGCCCGTTATCAGACAAATCTGATACCTGCTTAAACCCAGGGTCTCTCTGGTTCTTCTTCTACACAGCTCTGGCATGACCATTTTGCCGAGTTTTGCCCCAGTACTTAGTCTCCAGTGACGATTATGCTCTCTCCGAGTCCATTCTCTCAGAGACGCCTTCGCTATACTTTTGGCTATTCCCAGAACAGGTTCCAGCCCATAGAAGGTAGTATTCGCTCCCACCCTGGCCAGTTGGTTGGCTATTTCGTTACCTTTAATCCCTTTATGCCCCGGCACCCATACTAGCCGAACTTTGTTGTGCCGGGATAATGCCTCCAGGGAGTCTCTAGACTTCCTGACCAGGAAAGAAGTAATTCTGAATGCCCGAAGTGCATTCAGCGCAGCCTGGTTGTCCGAGAAGATGCACATCTCTCTATTCCTAGAGCCCATACGCAAATTCTCCTCAGCACAGATCTTTAATGCATAAACTTCATCCGGAAAAACCGTGGACTATCCACCGAGGGGCCTCGCAATGCGTACCTCCGGCTTAACTCCATATATTCCGGCTCCAGTTCCGCAGGCCATTTTGGACCCATCCGTGAACCTGGATTTCCCAGTTTGGCCCCGTTTTTCCTAGCTTTTAGCCCATTCCGATCGTGATGTTAATATCACTTGGAAGGGAAGCTCAAAGTGGAATGTTGGACAGCACTCCTCCCCAGCCATCTCAATAATGTCAGCCTTCTGAATAATGTCCAAGTGCTTGGCTAGGGAGCTTCTTTGCTTCCACTGGCCTTTGTTCATTAGTCTGTACGCGCTAGCCCTCGCCTCCGCTTTATCAAAAGATGCAGCGGAGGCAACCCGAGCAGTACCTCCAGTGCAGCCGTTGGGGTACTACAAAATGCCCCCGAATTCAGCAGGCACGCCAGCCTTTGGACCCCAGAGAGGTTCTTCCTCGCAACCTGCTGTTCAGTTTTCGGCCACCACACTACCGCCCCATAAGTGAGGTTAGGTGTGATGGTCCGCGTATAGAGCCAGTGGGCAATTTTGGGGGGGAGCCCCCATGTTTTCCCGCAGGCAATCAGCCATATAAGAAACATTTGGAATGTAACGTCAAAAAAAAAAAAAAATTCGCAGAACCCTCAAAAATCAAGTTTTTCTGGGACATGCGGATACCTATTCATAAATATGTTTGTATAGATACGAAGATTAAAGAAAAATGGGTTGCAGCCGTTTTCGAAAAAAATCACGTAAAACTGAAAACTTGCAATGCCCATATTAATATGGTAAATCAATCCAAGTTGATCAATCCTCGTAATTTTTTCGGATTTTATGATATTTTATTTTATACATATTCACACAGACTTTTGTAACATGCAGAACTATTTGTTAAAAATATTTTTTCACTTTCCCAGGGGATCTCTCTGAGATGTACATGTATTTCCTGTGAAAATTCGAGCTCGAAAATTGGGAAAGAATCGCTATATTAACTCTTACCATAAAATTCTTTTATGTCCTATGAGTGGAATCATAATTATACTAATTGCCTATATAGAAGGAAGCTTAACTTCTCAGATTCCCCAGCTATTCTTAACAACAATTTGTCCGAATAAAATGTTTCAAATAAATCATCAAAGAACAAAAAAAACAAAAAGGAAATTATTCAATAAAGTCGTATTTCCGGTTGATTTGGTTGTCCTCAAAAGTTTTATAGGCTATGTACCCATTCAAATTTAACAGAATGACGTATTTGTGGGAAAGTCAAATGGCACAAGTATAAAAGAAAATCGTTAGAGCGATTTCCTTATACCAAATATGGTGCAACTCTTATACATCATTTCTTTTATATTGCCTGAAAATATTGTCTTCTAAAAGCGGAAGCTTCAAAATATAAATTTGCTGGACAGTGGTATTAATCATTCTAATACTTAAAGGTTTTGTTTTTCCTAAAAAATATTGCAATACATTATTAATAATAATAATAATAATCAAATGTCATTATGGCAAAAAATTTATTTGTGCTCATTAACAGAAGAAAAACAGAAAAGCTAAATTACTATACTGTTGCCTTTGTTTATATAATACATAATATAAATGCCAAATAGCTGGCACCAATGGTGGTTGTTGAGGGGCCATAACAATAAGGTTAGGTTGATATTTACTTTGAATAACCTTCCATTTAATGGTATTTTATATGTACATAAACTTACTAGATAAGTCACAGAATATATTAAGGGTTGATGGTGCTTTTAAAGTGCATGACGTTAGAGATATGGGGCTTAACTTTCTAAGTCTTTAAATCAGAATTTTACGAAGTAAATAGAGGGGCCTTTGTGAAGTTTGGCTAGAAGATAATGGGAGTAAACTATAATGTTTACTATTTTTAGCAATAAATATTGGATTAACATAAAAATAGTTTGAGCATAATGAAGGTGGTGTTAGGGATGAAGACAGAATAATAATAATAAATTAATGTAAGAAAAACTCAATGAAAATAGCCGAATATGAATAGAAGGGATTCTAGGGGGATTATTATCGTTACTCAAGGAAGGAGAGGGTGAAACCCTACGCTATTCAAAGCCTCCCTGGGCCCATATAGCTATTCCAAAAGAATAACGAATACCGGGTCTGGAACATAAGTCCAGGCCCGGGTTTTACCCATCTAAGTTTTACCACAGTCCCAACAAATCGGACCAGAACCTTAAAAGGACATAGCTTAAGATCTTCTACCGATACCCTATTCCGGCCAAAGGTCCTAAACCTAATCTCCTCACAGTGCAAACAATCCGTCATGAGATGTATGGGTGTTTCTTCCACCGTCTCACAGACTCTACAAAATGGGTCTGGTATGAGCCCCATTGTATACAAATGTTCGCTTAAGTCACAACGCCCAGTGAGGAAGCCAACCAGATGCCTGAGAGAGATCTGTGAAAGACACAGGACCCCCTCACTATTCTAAGGGGGGGGGGAGGGATAAAATTTCAATTTTCAACTAAGTGCTCTCAAAGTAGCCGAAAAATATTTAAACAAGAAAGGCATGTTTTTTTTGGAAAACACTCTGTTACCATTGAACACGAGTTAGCAGAAACTATCTGTAAGGTAAATGAGGTTAAGAAATTAGACTTCGCCCTAGAAGATATAAAGTGATAAATAAAAAGTAATGCCAATTTTTTCAGACAGTCTTTACTTTCAACTACCTCCATCATGGACGGAGCCGGTTAGCAAACACACTTTACAATATATATTATTCATATTAATACCCAATTTAATTCCAAGGCCATTACTTCAGCTTTACAGTTCACATTAAAAAAAAAAAATCTGGTGTGAAACACTCACACAACTTTCTCTTACTTCAGTTCTCAAAATTATAATTGACAAATTATAGTTTGTGTACAAATTATTCAAATACAACGAAAACTGAAAAAAAAACCGTTCAGTAAAAGCGCACCACTTCTGGTTGACTAATTTCCTTGAAACTCTGAATTTTGGCCATCCATTTATTTCTAATTAATTTTGTTTGGATGATAGAATTGTATAATCAACTATGATAGCACTTTAGAGAAAAACATAACCCCACCCCTCACCCAAAAGTGCTTTTAAATGAATTTTCTTAGGGAAATGTTTTAAACAAAAGTTGTAGCTTTTTGTATGTGTAGTTGATATATCAAGATTAAAGAAAATCGTCGGAGCCATTTTTGAGAAAATCGCAAAAAGATAAAAAAAAAAAACATGTAAAGTGGTACTTCCGGTTAAGGAATTTTGACAGATAAAGTACTGTCATGGCATCTGATACCTAAACGGGAATATCAAGTTTTACCCTTCTACGGTTTTTCGTTTTTGAGCATGCTGTTTACATACATACATACATACATACATACATACATACATACATACATGTAAATATACACAGACCATTTGCTAAAAACCACTTTTTCGGACTCAGGGGACCTCAAAACGGATATTTCCGGTGAAAACTCGATATCGAAAATTTGACACGATTACAATACTTCCTCTTACTAGGAGTACTTCCTCTTACGGAAGACCTAAGTGTTTAGAGAGGTATTATTTATTATTTGCTGACAATGAGAAATTCATTCGATAAAAATGATACGAGAACAGCCACCAAGAATTAATTACATGTTTTTATTTAATATTTTATTGCAATAATTTTAAAAATATGAACGTGACCTGATTTTCACTATAAGCTGTCCCACTTGCTTTAAACTTCGTATCCTATCTACACACGTAAATATGTAATCACTTTTATTTGAAACACATTTCCAGGATAAGTGAATTTTAAGGAGGTTCTGGGGGGGGGGAGCTTTTCTTTTAATGTATGGTATGGTAACTTTAAAGTACGGCTTTTAAAGTCACTACATCAGTAACATTGCTGAAAACCTACTAACCGGAACTTGTGAGACTTTATAGAATAGATTATTGAGTTTTTGTTTTGAACTTTTTCGAAACCACTATAACTTGGATGTATATCCTTTTCCTATCACTTTTATTTGAAATATTGAAAAAAAGTAAAATAAATAAAATTGATTTTAAATAATTTTGCGGTTTTGTGATATTAAATTTCAAATTTTAGTTGTTTCAAATTAGTTTTCAATTTGTTTCAATTTGAATTGGCCACGCACGCCTCCAAGGATTGTAACTGTGCGTATATCCCAGCCTAACAGTATCAACTAAACTCCCCAAGTCCTCGTAGAGCCAGCAGGGTAGAGAGGTTAATGTATACTATTACTATGCACAGCCAATCTCTAGCTCAACAATATATAAACTCACCCACATTTATACTTAACACTCGATCACCAACAACGACACCCAAGTGAGCCACAAATAGTTCTTTTAGGTCGCAAAAGATTAATTAATGATTATTTATTTCACTCGTAGTTTTTGAAAACCATATAATTAACCTTTACACGTATTATTATAAGAAAAAGAGCTTAATTTTATTAGTTTCTCCAAGCTGCAATGTAAACTACTGTATATAAAGTAATGAATAAAACAAATGAACTATTTAAATTAAGGGCATACGTCAATTATGTTGAATGGCAATAATGTAATCGCTACAGGGGCTTTTTATAATAATGAGATGGCAGAGAGGGGATAGACACAAAAAAAATCGATGTTAACTTATTTAATTATTTATCTAGAATAGAAAAATTTCAGTAACTAGTTTATAATTAATAGAAAGAGAGGTTAAATATTTAATTATTTCAATGAAGAGAACAATTCAGATACGAAATGGACTCTAGAAAAATGTTTTCATCTTTGTCTTGGTCGAAATTTCATTTCCACATTATCATGACCAGACATTGATTAAGTTATTATTATTGGGTGCCCGAGTGCGGGTACTTAAGCCAACATGCACTTATCTTCTAAGAAACTTCTCCCAACAATCTACTGCTCTGATTGCAATATCTTAAGATATCCTTTATTTCTAAATCTCCCAAGATTCCCTTGAGAGTGTTCCACTCCCAAATATGCCGGAGATACTGACCTAGATAGTCGTACACCGTTTTCCTGACTCCATCGTCACAATTCTGACACAAAGGGCTAGACGACCTGCCTATTTTGTGTAAATGACTAACTAGCCAAGCGGTGTTCAATCAACAGCTAGCAGGACTCTTATTTGTATCCTACTCATGGAGAGAACATACTTCAGGTCCCCCTGTGTTGTACCTTTTATAAATCTTTTAGACTTGAGAGACATCCCTCGTGTGTCTGTCCTCGTGTTTCTTCAGTGTTTGACTTTCCTGTTCTGAAACTGCTTGATGACGGCTACTGCTGGTACGGAACCACAAAACGGTAATGAGAATCCCAGCTTAGCCAACTCGTCCACCCCTTCATTGCCCTCTATATCCTTGTGTTCAGGTATCCAGAAGAGAGTTCTACTCTGCTCCTTGGGGCGAGGCCATTACGTCTTCTCCTACATTGACCTACAGAGCTCCAGCACGGGTTATTGAAATCTTTTAGTGTAGTTTGACTACCAAAGAATATCTTCACCTCCTAAACTTCTCTCTGCCACTCTTCCATCATGCAGCAGCATTCAATGAGCCTGGAAAACAGTGGCCATACCCACTAAAGCCACAGCCGATTTCTGCTCCAGACAGAGCAGTTTCCGTCTGCCTGGAGCCATCAGAGTAACATTAAATAATTCCATAATTTTCCTCCATTAGCCCTTTGAGGGTATTTTTCCCCTTAGTGCTAATACTGACCTTATAACCTCTCTCGAAGCCCCCATTTCTCGTCTCATTAGTTCTGGAGAGAAGAAGTTGGTCCGCTTGCCCTCCTATCTTACCCTCAATCTTAGTTTGACCTCCTCTGAAAGATCTTGACTCTTGTCCAGTCTCCTTTGCATCTCATCCTGAGAATTGTTCAGGTTAAAAATAATGTTGAGTTCATTGAAAAAAAAAAAAAAATCTGATGTGAAACACTCATACAACTGTCTTTTACTCCTCCATTTTAATACGTTATGTATTAAATGAAAAAGTTTCTCAAAACAATATCTATTTCTTGTGAAAATTCTATTTTAAAACTTTGTCACGATTACTTGGGAGTAAGAGAAAGTAAAAAAGATGAGAAACAAGAGAAGTATGTGGGTAGGATAGTGGGGGGGAGCTACAAACTTAATTTTCAAAAACATAATATCACTTCAACTTATTTTAACATTTTTTTTTTTTATATTTTAAACGGATTTGATAATGGTACTGGACTGGCCACCGAAAGGTTTTTTGTATGTTCTGTTGTTTTTTTTAACGCATGATTTAACGTAGTGGTAAGCAAACTCTTTTCTTAAGCAATGAGTCATTGTTCATTCAAGTAACAACAAAACAAAATCACGCTACCTGTCCACCAGGTTTGTTGCTATATTTTTGTCCATATATTGTTTTATGTTTTATAAAATTTTTAAAAATATTTTTATTTTGTAATTTAGTCTGTCGGATTTTTTTTTAATTTTTTTTTTTTTTACAAAATAATCAGATTTTAATCTTGTGTGCAAATTTTTGAAATGACAATACTGTTGCAATTTTTTTTAAATATTTTGATTGACTCCTAGTGTTTGGTACGCATAAAGTTTTCGAAATTTCATTGGAATTATGAAATTAACCGCTCCTTTAATATTTATCCAGGTCCACTAATACTTCGAGACCAGGGATTCTCACTCTCCCTTTGGAGCGAGAGATAGTGATCTTTCTAAAGTATTGTGAAATAAATTTTGAATTATGATCATTTTCGTCAGTATTTGAATGGAATTTTTCAAAATAATTTTTCATTTAACTGGATACACTTAAAGAAGATGTTCTACAAGAATATCTTCGTATCAGCCATTTACTTCTGCCCACAAATCTTATCACCTAAGGGAAAATACCAGGGAACTGTCAAATGCCTTCACTCACTTCGAGACGCAATTCTACAAGAAGAGATAGCTAATTTGGTATTAAGCATGAGAAACTGTTATGGAGATGTTCCAAAGAGCTAAAAGAGGTTAAACCTATACTAAAATTCGTAAAATTCCCTTCCACCCAAATACAAATATATAGGTTTATTTAAAAAAATCTGGTGTGAAACACTCACACAACTTTCTCTTACTCCTGTTCTCAAAATTATAATTGACAAATGTTATAGTTTGTGTACCAAATATAACGAAATTCGTCGAAAACTGAAAAAGCTGTTCAGTATAAGCGCACTTCCGGCTTACAATTTTCTTAAAACTTGGAATTTTGGACATCTATTTATTTCTAATTAACTTTGTTTGTATGATAGAATTGTAACAATCAACTATGATAGCACTTTAGGGGAAGCTGCAACCCCACCCCTCCCCTGAAACTGGCCTCACATGAATTTTTACAGAGAAATGCCTTAAATAAAAGATGTACATCTTTGCATTTTTATTTTGTATACGAAGTGTCAAGAAAATCGTCGGAGCCATTTTTGAGAAAATCGAAAATCGCGAAAAAATGAAAGAATCATTTAGTAAAGTGTCAAAAACAAACGCACTTCCGGTTATCTGATTTTTTTCAAACTCGGAATTTCAACAACATATTTAATTCTAATTAACATTATTTAGATGACAGAATTGTCTAATAAACTGAAATAGCACTTTAGATGAAACCTAACCCCAACCTTCCCCCAGAAGTGCCCTTAAATGAATTTTCCCAGAGAAATGTTTCAAATAAAAGTTGTAGCTCTTTGTATGTGTAGTTGATATATCAAGTTTAAAGAAAATCGTCGGAGCCATTTTTGAGAAAAACGCAAAAAGTAAAAAAAACTAGTAAAGTGGTACTTCCGGTTGAGGAATTTTGACAGATAACGCACTGTCAGATCCCATGGTGATACCTAAACGAATATCAAGTTTCAACTTTCTACGGTTTTTCGTTTTTGAGCTATGCTGTTCACATACACACACGCACACACACAAACAGACCATTTGCTAAAAACCACTTTTTTGGACTCAGGGGACCTCAAAACGGATATTTCCGGTGAAAACTCGATATCGAAAATTTGACACGATTACAATACTTCCTCTTACTAGGAGTAAGAGAAAGTAAAAAGTATGGTGAATTACGTTTTTTTTTTTTTTTTTTAATAAAAATTACAATAGTTTTGAGTTTTATTTAGATAACACGGTACCTAGTATTTTAAATAGTTAGTAATAGAATTGCTTCTATAATTTAACAACCTGTAGCAGATCTCTGGAATAAAGCCACTTTATTGTTTTTTATACATATCGTTATTTTTGTGTAAAATATTTTAATATAATTATTTTTTTAATCCTTCCTAATTATTATCTCTATTAAATGATAAAAAAAAAAAAAAAAACTATCTGACCCCACGCTATAAATCCATCAACTATATTAGACTGTGGACGGTTCGATAATTGTGGCGCGTCTCAATAATTATCTATTGAATTTCTAATCTTAGCAACAACCGATTGATACTTAACGTAGAAGCATCTCTCCTATACTTTTGTTTATTGGTAACTGTCTACTTTCTAAGTTGTTATTTCTTTAACATTACCGTTAGTTTAGGTTTTTTTTTTTTCTATTATTTCTATCATTCTATTGTTTCTTTTTAATTAATAAGAGCTAAATTTAGTAGGTATTTAATTTGAAATGATTAATAGAGATTTATTGGCAAAACATTAGTAGGCAATTAAGTAAAGACAACATTTAATCACTGTTTGCAAAATAATAATAATAATAATTATTATTATTACTATTATAAGCATATAATAGAAGTAATGGAATTCAATTTTGTGATCACAGTCACTACTGTACTTTAGATTGTTTCTAATGAAATTAAACCGCTGGAATACCACTTACATTATTACTTTCTCTTACTCCGAGTAAGAGGGTTCTGAGGCTGTGACCCACCCCTGTTCGGTAACTCGATCTGGTACACAGATGGATTCAAAACTCCGACTGGGTTCGGAGCTGGGGTCTACGGGGGCAGGCCCAAAGTTAAATTAAGGCCAGCCTAGGGAAGTACGCCACGGTCTTTCAGGCTGAAGTCGTGGCGTTACAACTCTGCGCTAGGGAAATTATAAGGCAAAGGATAGTGGATAGAAGAGTGGCCATATACTCCGACAGTCAGGCAGCCCTGAAGGCACTTTCCTCACACCAAATAGTTTCAAGACTGGTGTGGGACTGCCTACTTGCCCTCACCGAGGTGGGTACTCGGAATAAATTGACACTCGCCTGGGTGCCGGGACATGCGGGGTTCCTGGGCAATGAGAGGGCGGATGCCCTAGCGAGGGAGGGCTCGCAGGATACCTTTATAGGCCCCGAACCCTTCTGCGGCTTGTCCAGGAGCCTCATCCAAACTTCTATCAAGGGGTGGATAGAAGATCACCGTCTGCGTTGGTGGGAGGGAACACCAGGACAGAGGCAGGCAAAGCTCTTCATCAAAAGACATTTGCCTAAATTTACCAAAGACCTAGTGAGGCAAACCCGAAGGGATATAAGGTTAATTGTGGGTCTACTAACAGGGCATTGTAGGCTGAATAGACACATGCACCACCTACAACTTGCGGATAGTGCGGTATGCCGATTCTGCAAGGTAGAGGAGGAGACCCCGGCGCACATCCTTTGTGAGTGCGCCGGCCTGGCGAGGATTAGGTTTCTTCAATTGGGGGCGGGCAATCCCGAAGCTGGAAGCTTCATCATGACGGAGCCGCTCTCAGCTTTGCTAGGATTGATTAGGAGGACAAAGCTGGGGGCTGTTCTGTAACATAAGGGGATCCACAATAGACCTCGACTTGTAGGTCGCAGTGGAATGAGGCTCCCCTCCCCGCTTCTATTCTATTCTAGTCCGAGTAAGCGCGATCGCGCCAGATTTTCGAAATGTTTTGGCGCTCTCTAAATGTGAAAAAAATGTTGCCAATGAATAGTCTGTATACCTAGTATGTGTGTGTTTGTATTAACAGAATATCTCAAAAACGAAAAGCCGCCGGAAGCTCAAACATAGCACTCCGTTTAGGTACCAACATCGCATCAGACACGAAGATTTCGGGCAAAATCTATCAAAAGTGTGACTTTACTCAACTTTTTTTTTCCTCAGTTTTTATGTTTTTCTCGAAAACGGTTCCGACGTTTTTTTTTTCTTAAAACTTCGTATACTATACGAACCTATCACTCATATAAATACCTATCACTTTAATATGAAATATTTTCCAAGGAAAATTTATTTTTGGGTGGTTCTGGGGGAAACAGTAGCGTTATACTTTCCTAGAAAGTACCTCTTCAGTATAATATATGATTTTACCACATACATAATATCAATACACATTTGAAGCTGCTAGAATTCCAAATTTGAAGAATCGGTTAACCGAAAATACGAATTTACAGAATAAGTTTTTGAGTTTTTTTTGTTTGTTTTTTTTTGGAATTTTCTCGAGTATACGAAGTTTAAAGAAAATCGCTGGAGAGGGTGGTTATACAGATTGTAAATTTCTAAATATGTCTCAGTTACTGAAAATACAGGTTTTGTGGTCCATTGCACACGAAAAAAAAGGTTTTTAGCGAATGATCTGTGGTGTGTGTGTGTGTGTATGTGTATGTGTGTATTGGCAGAAATCTCAAAAATAAAAGGTCACAGGAAGCAAGCAGACATATTCCGTCTACCAATGCTGCTAATGTATATTATTAATATTTATATAAGTAGTAAAACCCCACTGACCATTGTACTGAACAATTATTTTAGTGGAGAGCATGACGCTAGAAATTCGGCTGATCCAAAGTGTCACTTTATAGAAGTGTTGCTCAATATAGTATTAGAGCGGATACCTAATAATCCAGAACCCAATAAACTTCAGATATTCCAAATTTTAGCCTGCGTAACTATAAAAAAATATTTCTTTTTACAGGCATGAAAATAAAATCAATTATATAAACAAATTTCGAAGGATTTTATTAAAAAAAAAAAAATTAAATAGAAAATAAAACACAATTAAAAGTAGGACACTCAAATGGGACAAACAAATTTTCCTTTAGAGAAAACAAAATATATTAAAACTTCTATTCGTCTGTCAGTTTTATACATTCATATCCATCATATATAAAAAAAAGTATGTTACCCTGGAGGCAGTCATGTTTTGTCATAAATAAAACTTGGAAACTTTGTCCCAGAATACATGTCATGTTGTACAATGAATAACATCTGAGCCTGGAACAATGAAATATTTTTTTTATTTCAGCCACTTTAATCACCAAAGTGGTGTAGTTTATCAATCAGTTTTCAAAAATTTAATTATATCTTTGATTAGATTAATGCCTGTGTTAGTATTAGTAAAATATTTTTATTAAAAAAATAAATAAATAAAGTAATATGACTCATCATCATTGTTGTTTTGAATTGAGTCCGCAGAGATGGAATGCATCAGAGATATTTCGTCCATCATCAGGATGTTTTGATTAAACAGTGCGATAACATAGACTTGCACAGAGCAAAAATCAGTTTATACACTATTTAGAATTTAAATTGATATTGCTTTGTGTGGAAATCTTATGTTATCGCACTGTTTTATCTAAACATCCTGATGATGGGCGAACGCCCGAAACCAGTTGGTGACCATAAAATGAAGCTCGCAGGCTATAACGGAAAATATCTCTGATACTCAACATCATTCTCGTAGATCCTCGTCTAACCGCCTTAGCAATGTGAGGAGCATGTTTATAGAGCTAACCCACTTTTCTCTGTCCAGGACGAGCTCAGCTCCTCTTGTTCAATCCAGTCCTTTTTTTCCTAAATGCTTCCTTTACCCCGTAATATCTCATTTCAATCCGGGTCTTCTTCTGCCTTACTTCCCTCCCCCACTTCTTCTTGTATTTTAAACTGGCGAATCGGTTAGGTTCCATACGTAAAAGGTGTCCTAACCAACTCAGCCTGTTCTGTTCTTTAATATCAATGCCTTTGGACCTGTATGTTGTATTACAGATTCTATCTGTTTAGTTTTGTTCTTAACTTTTCTCAAATACCTCTTCATTGTGGTTTGGATTCTTGATATATTTCTTACTTAAAAAATTGTCCAGATATATTTGTTCCTATGCTTGTAATATTCCTATGCTTTTTCTAGTTCGGTTATGGACATGGCCCATTATTGGGAAATCGAACATTCCCTTTTGTCTTACGGCAAAGCATCCCCTAGAGTGTGTGTATACGTGATGCCTTTGTGTTCTCTGTATTGTGTGTACTCTTCTCGTGACGGAGGTAACACATAGGGTGTCCCCAAGAAGTGTCTGCACGCAACAGACACCCCTTGCGGATATCTATGTACCTAATTGTTTTCAAAATTATATTTTATGTTACAAGCTCTACAAACTGTTTTTTTTAAATACTTCAATTATAAATCTGGATCAGTTAAATGGGATAGTTGTCCACATTATCGCTTTACATTCCTCATTATTCGCACACATAGTATGTACTCCTATCACAAAACAAAGTAGAGCTTATTATTATTATTATTTGTCTGTGGGGAGGGACCAAACCCTCACTGGGTCCATATAGCTATCCTAAGAAAAACAACAACAAACCGGGGCTAGAACAAATATCCAGACCAGGATCTAATCCATCTAAGATTCACCGCACTCCGAACAAATCGGACAATAACCTTAAGGGGAAATAGCCTAAGCCCTACCAGAGACATCCTATTCCGACCAAAGGTCCTGAACCTAATTTCCTCACAACCCAGGCAATCAGTCATAAGATGGATGGGTGTTTCCTCCTCTGTCTCACAGACTCTACAAAATGGATCCGGCATGAGCCCCAATTATGTAGAGATGTCTCCTTAAACCACAATCTCCAGTAAGAGATCCAACAAGATGCCTGAGAGAGCTCTGTGAAAAACAAAGCAATGGCCAAAACACTAATGGCCTTGTCCGGACCCCCGATGAGCATTTGGACTGCCGAAAACCAACTGAGATGAATGCTGTGAAGCTGACCATATCTGGAAGCCCGGCAGACAGGTGCCAGAAGACACGCCAACATCAAGCTCGGGACCAATGAAAGGGAGAGAGGCGCCTAATTTGGCAAACCTATCCACCTCCTCATTCCCAAAAATTCCCATGTGACTTGGCAACCAGACTAGAAGCACATCCTTCAGAGAAGAAAGCTCTTTCAGTCGAGCTTAATAATTGTTAATTGGAACAAATATAATTCACTTCATTCTAAATTAAATATAGAAAGAGATGATTCAAAATTTCTCAATTGATTCTCAGTTGTATCCTATTCAAAGAGAGAAGATACTTCACCTTCCCTCCTTTTATGAATCTTTTAGCCTGCAGACACCCTTCCTGTACCACCAGTGCTTCTCGAAGTCTCTGTTCTTTCTGTGTTGCGAAACTACTTGGTGACGGCCACTGCTGGCTCGGGACTACAACACGGTAATGACGAGCCCACCTTAGCCAATTCGTCCAGTCTCTCCCCCAAAAATGGAGAGGAATGCTTAATGTTGCAGCTCCTCTGAAAACCCTAAAAAATCAATCTTACCAATAAAATGATAAGCTTGATTTGTTCGAAATTTAAATAAACTCGTTGAAAATAAAAAAAATACTGAAAAAACCTTTTATTCTCTCAAAAATTGGAGAAAGAAAAAATGAAGAATTTAACAAGTAAAAAGTTACAAGAACAGAGAATCAGTTTGTTCATATAGATTTCTCTCATAGTTTTTTGTGTTTAATTGAAATTGTAATTGGTTAGTTTACTAATGAATTACCAAAAAAAAGGATAACTTCCATTATTCCGTAATATTGTTGGATTCTTTTTCAATCAATATACTGTATAAGATTGTAGACGATTGTAGAAGAAAGTAGGTAAAAACATTTAGCCCAATTTAACAGAGTTAGAGAAATGTATGCCTTGTAATTGGCCGGAATAGAAGGCACTTTGATATGGGCAGATGGTAAAGAATTATTATCCTTTCACTGATCGACGTGATCGAGTTTGTCTGGAGAAGCGTGACACACACTGTTCTAACACTGTATTATTTGAAACACCCACTCACCAATTTTATTATTATTATTATTATTGTTATTGTTTTGTCCTCTGAGAAGGTTATTGTTTTTCATCTCCTTTCTATTGTTTCACTTCCATTTCTTTGTCAATTTTTTTTTTTTTTTTAACAATTTTTATTTTTATTTTTTAATGGATAATCTATGT
The DNA here is from genome assembly GCA_011037195.1 of Triatoma infestans. Classification (NCBI taxonomy): domain Eukaryota; kingdom Metazoa; phylum Arthropoda; class Insecta; order Hemiptera; family Reduviidae; genus Triatoma; species Triatoma infestans. The sequence continues at coordinate 184,677 of JAAEAF010000444.1, forward strand.
AATTGTTAATTTTTTTTTTTTTTTTTAGTGTCGAGGCAGTGGTGAATGTATCAGCTGGTATTTAGTGTGTGATGGGCGACAAGATTGTAAAGATGGAAGTGATGAACAATGTAGAGGTCTGGGACATTGTCCAAGGACAGCGTTCAGGTGTGCCCGTTCTAGGCCACATCTGTGTATATCAGCAGGACTAAGATGTAACGGTGTGGCTGATTGCCCGGCGGCCGAAGATGAAGCAAATTGTCGTGATCTGGCAAATAGAGGTACATAGTCTTCATTTATAAGTTTTATTATAGGTGTCATCCGGTTTGGACTTTTGTCTTTAACTGAATGTGTTACTGGGAAGCTGGGAAGTTACGTGTATTTTAAAAGGATTTTTAACGCCTAACGCCACAAATTCTACCCTAAAATACAAATTCTTTGCAGTTTAAATTCCAGTCTTAAAAGAAAGAAATCGTTCCAAGTTTTTGTAAAGTCCCACTTCCCGTAAACCGATTCTCTTGAAATTTGAAATTCTAACAATGCAATGGAAATTTAGTAAATTAATAGATTCTAAAACCACATTTTATATTGACCGGGTACTCTAAAGAACAACAGTGTTCCTGTTCCCTCAGAACCCCCAAGAAAATTATTTCCCCGGGAAATCGCATCAAATAAAAGTGTAAGGGATTAATGTACATAGATATTATACGAAGTTTAAAAATAAAATCTTTGGACCCATTTTCGAGAAAATCGCGACAAAATGAAAAAAAAAAATTCAGGAAAGCCGCACTTCCGGTTGATGGATTTTTTAGGAACCTACGTGATAGTATCTAAACGGTATACCACGTTTGAGATTCTTACGAATTTTCGATTCTTGGGATGTTTTGTTCACACACAGACACACTCTCACACAAACTCACATCATTAGCTAGAAACATTTTCTTTCGTTCTCAGGGGACCTCAAAATATGTATTTCCGGTGGAAACACAATTTCATAAATTTGACCCGATCGCAATACTTTCTCTTACTCTTAGTAGGATAAAGACCTCCTACGTTATTAGGAACTTCTGTTCAGATTTGCAAATCGGTGAAGTTTCTTGGAGTGGGTTCTTGGCAGTAAATTAAATTGGTCGAAACATTTTAAGACACAGCATCAAAAGGCAATTTATTTCCTTTTGGCAATGTTGAAGAATTGTAGGTAAAAATTGGGTGATTACTCCCAATGATGATGTTCTGGATTTATAGTATGGTTATTAAAAAAACCTAGGTTGTTATATGCGGCTGTGGTGTGGGGGCGTCGCATTGAAATAAAATCCGCTACACTGCAGCTTGAGGTTATTCAACCCTTGGCTTGTTTGGCGGTGACCGGTGCGATACGGACCACGCCTACAGCTGCAATGGAGTCTTTATTGGGAATCCCACCGTTCTTTTTGTAGAGGTGAAAAGTGTGGCAATGAAAGCCTGTTTTAAACTAGCAGGTTTTTTGACAGGGTAAGCGATATGGTCATTCTACCATTCATCGCGAGATGCTTTTAAAGGTTCCTATTACAGGTTTTCCTTCTGAGAGAATGTTGAAGACTTTTGCTTTCGATCATTCTTACAGAATTAGGTTCCCATTTAGGGAAGACTGGTCAATATTGGGTCCGTCTGGTGTGATACCGATAATTAATTCCGGTATTACACGGACGGTTCCAGAATGGATGGTAGGTCTGGAGAGCTGCGGTCTATTTTGAGACCGAAGATCATTTGGCAGTATCTCTTGGTGAATGGACCAAGATCTTCCAGACTGAGGTTTGTGCTATTCTTTGTTGTGTCTTGGATGAGAGGGTGCGTAACACTAACTTAAAAGGTGTTTGTATCTGCTCGGACAGCCAAGCTGCGCTGAAGGCGCTGAATTCATGTATCTTCACTTCCAGGTTGGTGTTAGAATGTTCTAAAAGACTGAAAGAGCTTTCTGCTCTGAATGATGTGCTTGTAGTCTGGATACCAGGTCATATGGGAATTTTTTGGGAATGAGGAGGTGGATAGGTTTGCCAAATTAGGCGCCTCTCTCTCTCTTTCATTGGTACCGAGCCTGCTGTTGGCATGTCTTCGGGCACATGTCTGTCAGACTTCCAATCATGGACATCTTCACAGCATTCATCCTTATGGACGAGCACAGTTGGATATCGGCAGTCCAAAATGCTCATCGGGGGTCCGGACAGAGCTTTTAGTGAGACGTTGCTGTGTCGTAAATGGGGCTCATGCCGGATCCCTTTCGTAGAGTCTGTGAGAAAGAGAAGGAAACACTCATTTCATCTTATGACAGATTACTTGGGATGCGAAGAACTTAGGTTCCAGGGCCTTTGGTCGCAACAGGATGCCTGTGCAAAAGCTTAGGCTGTTTCCCCTTAAGGTTATTGTCCGATTTTTTCGGACTGCGGTGAATATTAGATGGATTAGAACCGGGACTGGATATTTGTTCTAGTCCCGGTTTGTTGTTGTGGGGTAGCTATATGGGCCCAGCAGGGCTTTGTATAGCGTAGGGTTTGGTCCCTTCCCACATACAAATAATAATAATAGTAGGTTAAAGAAAGAAATTATTGTAAAATACTTAACCTATATTTCTAATTGTGTTTGTCTCTAATTGTATACATCAAATTATGTTGAATCAACTCGGAAACTGATTGGTATAATAATTAAAACACTTCTAATGTAAAAATTAAGAAACTTTCATTTTTTTTTTTTTTTGTAATATTAAATTAAAACTGACCAATTTCCAAGAATAAAAAAAACCTTGCTGCATCTCTATACCATATTTTTTATATTTCCTTTTTTATTTTTAATTGCCCTCGTCGATTATACTCGTAATTAAAAAAAAAACAATAGGATAATAATAATGATGTTCATTTATAAATTATAATATACTTTAAATGTGTGGGTTTTATTCAAAATAACCATGGAATTTTCTGGGGAATTTGTTTTCATGAAAATTGCATATAAGTTGGAATGCCTTGCGGTTTTTATTAGCGGTTTACCGTTGGTCTACGTCCGGAGCTTTCCCACACAGTACAGCTGTGTAAATAAGGTGCCGGTAATATATTCAGTTTGTAATTTATTTTTTTAATATGCGTCTTAACAAGGCATTAGGATATGGACAAGCAATGGCGGCCTAGTTTTAAAAACGGTCTAATAAAAGTCACTTTGTCCGTCGTGGATGTATAAAATATCGCCAAAAAAAAAAAGTGTGATAATGTAATAATGAGCTTAAATTGTAAAAAATGATTTTTCAATTCCAATAAGAGAAAGTTGTAATAGTGTATCACTTTAATAGTTTTTTAATTTTATTTTTACTTTTCTTTAGAAATCTTACGTGAAGATAGTTCTAATAGTTTTATAGTAGTCCGTTATTGTCTCGTCTAATCCTAATTGGACTTATAATACGAAAGTCTTTTAAAAGAAATTTTCAATGACATTACATTATATAGCTTAATAATAAAATTCGAAAATAATAACTTAATCACCAAATTTTTATAGACTTTCTCTATAAAAATTTATCTCATAATAAACGTATACAAAGATAATCTGTAAATATAATAAAATGAATAATATTCCACTTTATTCACACATAGTATTATAATACTATTTATTATTAAATTAATATCATGCAAACTTGTCCAAGAATGGGAGTGAGTGAGATTTTGAATAAGAAAGGGGGGGAGGGAGATATTTTACATTATGGTTTATTATCATGTAAACTGTTTGGAATACTAATCTATGCAATACACAACTGCATTGCGGTTGAGCATAATTTATGTGTTGATTCATTTTGATAAATAATAACAGTGTGAGATTTACAGTTTTGAAAATATTAGCATAATCTTCATTATTAATTTGTTAAATTGTAATAATTAGTAATTTTCTCTTGTTATTATTTCCATAGAGGAGGAACTATTGCTATCGAGTCAAATTTTCGAAATTATTTTCATTAGAAATACACTTTGAGGTCCCCTGAGTCCGAAAAATTGATTTTTAGAAAATGGTCTGTGTGTGTGAAGGTAAAAAATAATCGCATAAATTTCTCAAAAACTTGTTAATTTCATTTCAAGTTCTACTAGGAGAACACGATAATAAGATTTTGGACAAAATCGGTCAACCGGAAATAGCATTTTTATTGAATAATTTTTTAAAAGTTTTTTGTCGATCTTTTTTTTGGGGGGGGGCTGTGTAGCTAAAACTTTTATTTGAAATAATTATTCCGTCCGGTAAAATTCATTTTGGGTTGTTACAGAGAGGTGACTTGGGTTTATGCTTTTCTTTAGGACTATTTTACTTATTACACGATTCTATCATTTCTGTATGTATATGTTACCGGCAAAGTATGAAATCAAGCATTCTATAGAATATTTGTTGTGGTGGTTGGTTCCGCAGAGCTGGAAAGCATCAGAGACATTTTCCGTGGTAGCCTGCTTCATTTTGTTGGTCATCGACCGGTTTCGGGCGTTCGCCCATCTTCAGGATGCGTTTTTCAGACAGTGTGACAACACAGACTTGCACAGAGCAACTTAGTTTCACACTCCCTGAGACGTATTTTTAAAACACTAAACTCTTAAACTAGGTAAATAGATGTGGCCAGATGGGTGGGAAAACACGTGTTTGGGTTGTTAAAGGGCACATTTTTTCTTACAGTGGACACAACACGTGGGGGTTTAATCTTTAAACTCTGTTGTTGGAGGGAGACTTACTTTAAAATCAATTAACCAAAATATGAATAATATAAGAAATACACAAAATAATTTTAAATAAATTAAACAACGATTAAACAAACTAACATTTAAAATTCATTCATTCGTTTAAAATTGAACGATTTTTTATATAATTAAGTTTTTCCAGTTCCAAAGAATTAAGAAATTCCAGTCATTCTTTCACTTTTTCACGCAACCCTCACATCCTCATAAGCATGTATTACCTAATTATGTTTTTTTATATAATTAAGTTTTTTATTATGCATCCCACAAACCATATCACATATCACTCACATACATCATCCAAATACGCACTTTTTTTTTATATATATATTTATCTAAACTAGTAAATTTATAAATACATAGTAGATTTAAAACTAAACCTAAACTTAAAATCTATTTAAGAACATTTGTTGCGTGTGTAATTGTGTTTCTGTTGCTATTGTGGGAAGAGTTCTGAATAATGGTTCACTGGCAAATTTTGTCTGTTCATTTATTAATAAACTTTATTTATGAATTAATGAATTCTATAGAATATTTTAGGCATTTCATACAATATTTAAAAACGTTAGGTAATGTGTAGAATTTACTTCATTCTCTAATTTGCTATAGAATGCCTACGGCGCAGCAGGCAAAGTTAACCTTCCCTGTTACAGCTAGTCGGTGAGGTTATTTGTTCAGGTTGTCACGTGTGATTATAGTTCTAATGATGGATAAAAATGTGTATCGATGCTGTTTTGAGGAGGAACTGCGGAAGAGAAAAAATACTACAGCAAGTAATAGTGTGTTTTCTTAAACAGATGAACGTTACCAGCTACTTGTGAAAAGCGTTCCTTCGGTAAAATTTAACAGCAATAACTAGGCCATAATTATATATGGTCATTAATAGATATAGTTTTTAAGCCTTTCCATACTTTGGCTAAGACGACGTAGACATTCTATAGAATGCCTAGGCAATGTATAGAATGCCTAGCCCAGGTATAAAATAAACAGGATATTTCTTACTTTACCTAAAGTAGCTAGGTATTATATGAAATGTCAAGGCATCCAAGGTATTCTATAGAACGAATTTCATACTTTGCCGGTAACATAAACAGTGCATTCTCGATTATCCGTCACGTTCGGGACCAGACGGTTGTCGGATAAGGGAATAGGCGGTTAACAGAAAACAAGGTTGGAGAATTTATATTTTATTAGTTTTGTAGAAACATTCCATTCTGCTTTTTATACGCGGTTGTGACCGTCACGGAAACCGAGCCAGCATTAAAAAGTTTTTTTTTGTATTTTTTTTAATTTAATGTTTTTTTTTTTTGCTTTTTTTATTTTTATTTGTTGCATGTTTTTTTCTAATCTTTGATTTTATTCTTGTGAGGGTTTGAAGAAACTCATCATTTTTGACTGTTTTTTAGAATTCCTCACTTACTTGGTTGCAAGAACTTGCAGTTTCCTTAAAAGTAAATTTGATGTACTATCGCACTCTTCTTGGTGTGTTCGTACCATTCAGTAAATTTGGAAATCGAAATTTTGGCTTCGGTGTTAGTAATTTTTGAAATTTGAATTTCATCTTCTTCATTGTCGCTATTATTTTCATCAGTTGGATGCAAATTTCCAATTATTTCGTCATCACTCAAAATAGATTTTGGAAAATCCAGAAATTATATTGCGCCCGCGCCGTGTACAATAAAGAGTACATTATATGTACCATAATGTGTGGGCACAAACACCGTGACGGATAATTGGAGGTGACGGATAATCGAGGCTGCACTGTATATATTATTAATTAGAATCAAATTTGTTTCCCGAATTCCGAATTTTAAAAGTAAATTACTTGACCGGAAGCGTGACGTCACTTAATTTTTTTTTTTTAGTTTTCTTCAATTTCTCCATGAACTTGTTGACTTGTTTCATTAATGCTAACTACATATATAGAGACGTATCACTTTTCTTTGAAGCTTTTTTCTGAAAAAATTCATTTAAGGGCTTTTCTTGGGGGGGGGGGGGATTACTATAACTGAAATTATAGTAAAAATAATAAGTTTGAAGAAAATCTATCAATGATTTTAATATATAAATGTCAGTAACAGAAAGTCGTGTGAGTGTTTCATAATAGATTTATTTATTTATTTATTTATTTTGTTTTATATGTATATATATTTTTTAGGTTGCCCAAGAGGAACTTATCGATGTAGAGAAGGAACTTGTATAGGTGGCCATGAATTTTGTAACGCTATACTTACCTGCCCAGATGGTAGCGACGAACCTGAAGGTGCATGTCATGCTAATGGTCCAGCACATTATTGTCCGTTTAGATGTGCGAACGGTAGGTGTAGATCGACGGCTGTTGCTTGTTCCGGTAGAGATGGCTGCGGTGATAATTCTGACGAACAACATTGTCATGTTTGCAGTAAGTTATTATTTTTTTTTTAGAATTTTGTTTATATTTTTACTTTCTTTTACTGTTTGTAAACTCAATTTTTTTTTTTTATATATTTCGATAAGGGGGGGCCCCATTATCAGCTAATCGGGACACAAAGGTTTCGGTCGAAATTCATTAATCGGGAGCGTAACTTGACTAATGCATTTTTCAATTTTACATATTTTTCCTGAAAACAGCTCCAATAATTTTCTTTAAATTTCCCACATTAATTTCACCAGAGCTTCTCAAAGTGAGAGTGTGAAGTGTAGGTTGGGGAAGGGACCGCGAAAAGCCTTTCAAATAATCATAGAGTCCGTTATAAATAATGAAATATTAAAAACAGGAAGGAAGTCATTACAAAATTTACTAAAATTCGGTAATTTGTAATTGCATTTTTCTTATATTTCACATAATTATATTTTTCCACAATATTCACAATTAGCGTATTTCCTTTTAAATAAATAATTTATTGATCAAGTTAACGAACTAAAACAATGTCAAATTCCTTTATGAAATTCATATTAATTTTTTTCTCCTAGCTTATTAGTCACATTTTTTCATTCTACAATAAATATTATTTTGTTGAAAATGTGGGTGGGGTCCGCAATGCTGGATAACATCTGGTATTTTATCCATCGTCGTAGCATACATATTGATTTTATTCCTGACCGGTTTCGGATTTTCATCCATCGTCAGAGCAAATTCACCAAGTTCCTGTAGAGTGTTCACTTCAACGTGATGTTTCTGTTACACTCACACTCAGTTGAGTGAAATCACGTTGACGTGAACTCTCTACACGAACTTGGTGAATTTGCTCTAACGATGGATGAAAATCCCGAAACCGGTCAGGAACAAAAAGCAATATGCATGCTACTACGACGGATAAAATACCAAATATTGTTTGATTAATACAATAATTCTTTTTTGCTAGGAGATTCGGGATTTCCTCATCAAAATATATTTAGATAAAATGCCCCCCTTCTTTTCACCTCCCTATCCATTAAATCCTCCTACGACAGATCATATCCCATTATATAACCTTTTTCTTAACCATTCCTCTCCGCAGGACAATCTTGACCTTTCTTACTTCCTCCTACCGGCTCGTCCAGATACTATTCCACCATTAATTTCGATATCCTTATAACCTCCATTTTGCGATCTAATACGGCTCAAAATTCTGTTTTACTTACATTCGTTAATTTCCTTATCAGGGCATTTCTATTAGTTTTTTTTTTTAAATCTTGCTTTCTAGTTAGCTTGCGGCAGAAATCCGTTTTTATAGCAAGTAACATTCTACATTTCTGGGACCCCTACAGCCCAAGTCTCGCATCCATACAACGTAATGCTTACCATTTTAGCGCGCGATAAAAATGGCTGCCTTTGACCATCCAACTTAACTTCAGTCACTTTCCTTCATAATTTAACCTTAATTAGGCCGTTTATTTCCAAGATTGAGCCAAAATATTTAGACAGGACTACCGGTCCTATTTTATTCCCATTTAGCTCAATAGATTCTCCGCCAGTAGCCATACGCTAACACTTATCATAGTCTATACCCAACCCTATTTTTCCATATGCTTGAATCAGCCTTGTACAATCATTTACTTTGGTTATTATATGGTTAAATAAATTGCTTTTACTAATTTTATTCAAATTTTAAACTTCCACATTTTTTTCGCATTTTTTTTGTAAATTAATTCATTTTCACGAGCAAATTAATTGATTGGCAATATATACTAACTATATATATAACAATTACGTTAAAGTTCTTCTGAGAATAAAAAGTTGTAATAAAAAAAAACAAAATTAAAATATAAAAATAACTTTTTTATTATTATTAAAAGTCTGGATACTAAGTAATAAATTATACTTTTTAATGACGCTTTTCCCAGCGAGCCCGACGATGTGAGGCGCCAGAGGCGGGAAGCTAACACAATTTACTCATATTTGAGTGAGACACCACCGCCTTTCAATATAAACTCTGGGATCCTTTTTACTTTCTCTTACTACTCGTATAATCATGTCAAATTTTCGATATTGAGTTTTCACCGGAAATATCCGTTTTGAGGTCCCCTGAGTCCAAAAAAGTGGTTTTTAGCAAATGGTCTGTGTGTGTGTATGTATGTGAACAGCATAGCTCAAAAACGAAAATCGTAGAAAGTTCAAACTTGATATTACGTTTAGGTATCACCATGGAATCTGACGGTGCATTATGTGTCATATTTCTCAACCGGAAGTACCACTTTACTAGTTGTTTTTTTTACGTTTTTGCGATTTTCTCAAAAATGGCTCCGACGATTTTCTTTATACTTGCTTTATATCAACTACACATACAAAGAGCTACAACTTTTATTCGAAACATTTCTCCAGGAAAATTCATTTAAGGGCACTTCTGGGTGAGAGGTGGGGTTAGGTTTCCATCTAAAGTGCTATTTCAGTTTACTATACAATTCCGTCATCTAAATAATGTTAATTAGAATTAAATATGTTGTTGAAATTCCGAGTTTGAAAAAAATCAGATAAACGGAAGTGCGTTTGTTTTGACACTTTACTAAATGATTCTTTCATTTTTTCGCGTTTTTCTCAAAAATGGCTCCGATGATTTTCTTGAAACTTCATATACAAAATAAAAATGCAAAGATCTACATCTTTTATTTAAGACATTTCTCTGGAAAAATTCATGTAAGGGCAGTTTTATGGGAGGGGTGGGGTTGCAGCTTCTTCTAAAGTGGTATCATAATTGATTATACAATTCTATCATCCAAATAAAATTAATTAGAAATAAACAGATGGCCAAAATTCCAAGTTTTAAGAAAATTAATAAACCGGAAGTGCGCTTATACTGAACCGCTTTTTCAGTTTTCGACGAATTTCGTTATATTTGGTACACAAACTATAACATTTGTCAATTATAATTTTGAGAACAGGAGTAAGAGAAAGTTGTGTGAGTGTTTCACACCAGATTTTTTATTTTGATTAGCTTCAGGAAATGATGCGAACAGGACAGACGGACAAAAATTCTATATTACGCGCGCGCAAAAAGAAAAAAAAGAATAGAAGAATGTAATCTATGAAAACCCTATAGAATTTAACAAAATTACAATATACTAAATTGAGGTCATTAATTCTTTCTAGAAAAAAAAATCGCTTATCGATTTATCCTAAGTGGTAAAAATTCACCTTCCTATATAATTTTTATGACAAGTTCAACGAGTTCGATAACCCTAATTTACATAATAAAATATTAATAAATATTTTATGAAAACTCTATAGGAAATCGTTACAATCATTTCAAATATTAACACTATTTCTCTCTTGTATTAGCAATTGTTTTATTGTAAAATTCTTGATTTATTTTTATATTTTTAATATTTAAATAATTATCAGGAATGTTTAATTTTAAAAATTATAAACGGCTTGATTAATTCAGAAGGAAAAATGAATAACTGTATAAATTATATAGAGAAAAAGCATTGTTCTTCGTTAGACAATAAAACAATTAATTTTTTTTGTTGCTATTGCGAGTTATTATGCCAGCAAAACTGCAGAATAAGGTATTCGAAGATTTGCATATAGGGCATGTAGGGGAACGGAGGATGAAAGAGCTGGCAAAGTCGTATGTGAGGTGGCCAGGTATTGACATAAACATTGTGGAGCAAATGAAACAATGCCAAACCATACCAGTTATGGCAACGAGCACCTAATCAAAATGGAATTCACCATTGGGAATGGCCAGATTATCCTTGGCAAAGACATAGACTTCGTTGGGCCTTTTATGGGCTAAATGGTCCTCATTATAGTGGATGGATTCTCTAAATGACCAGAAGTCTTTACAATGAAGTCAACTACTATAGAGAGTATAATGAGCATATAATGGAATTGATGAGAAGAGAAATTAGGTTTGAATAATTAGACGAGATCTGAAGACACTGTTATAATATAGCTATAAGCTTACACAAACTGCACTGGACTTGTAAGGATTTTATAGAATAAAGGTTTAGAGTAGAGTTATGACACGATGCGATGTATATGGTTGAATCTGATAGATTGATGTCTGTCTAGATCTCTCACTGGCTTATATACAGGTTTTCCCCACTCTAGCCTGCTTAAGTGAGAGAGTACCAGAGAGAGTCTGTTTTCTCTCGGTCGGGCTTATGTTTTCTCTCTCTTGCCGTTACAAGCGCATTTCATGTCTACTTTGCGAGAATGGTAGTATCAGAGCAAATTTGTAAGTGATAACGGGTCGCTTTACACTTCTAAACACTTCTTGGAGTTCATGACGAAAAATGGAATGGTTCGCCTCACTACGTCCACCAATGGATAAATCTCCGATTTGTTCAAACGCCTAAGAGGATCCACTTAAGGCAGTGGATGGAAACGACAAAGTTACAAAGCAAATTGAGCAATATCCTTTTGCAATACCGTCCAAATAGCACACATACCAACCACGGGTCAAGCCCCAAGTGCACTAATGTTTGGGCGGTTAATTTGACCAGGCCTTGTTCTGCTAAAACCAAATCTTAGGGAAAAGGTGTACACCAAACAATACGGTTAGACATCATTAAGGAAAGAAGCTTTGTAGAAGGTGATAATGTGAGAGTAAAGGACTTCCAGACAGGAATATGTAGGCCAGGTGTATAGAACAAACTGTATTATGTAAGAGTGCGGATGTAATTATGAAAAAGGCATATCAATCATATCATATCATATAAAGAAGAGTAGAACACCAAATTCAGAGCACACCACATACATACAGATTACCAGTGAGTGAAACCAGAGAAGCAAGTTAAACCTTTGAAGTCTGGCACAAGATCCTGCGCCGAAATCAGAGGTGCCAACAATCGCTATCACTGTTAATGTCCGACCACCTGACTGGCTCAACGAACAGCAACCCTGAGGGATGAAGGATGTTCGGAATTACTATCACAACATATTATTAAATACAAAATATATATAAAATATGACGTTGTTAGGTAAATATTATATAGATTAATTACTCAATTAATTTATCCTGAAAATTGTTTGCTTAATTTATTATACAATTAAGGCATAACAATTTGTTTTTAATACAGATGAGCTAGCTAATGTGACTATATTGCAGAATGATCAAGCCGCCTCTATTAGCACCCAGCAAAATGTAAATGGCAGTTTCGATTTAATCTTTTCGGAAAAAATCTTTTATTAAAAATGATTTATTTATATGTGCTGTTAATATTTCAACTTTAAAGAAAATCTGTGGAACCTTTTCGGGAAAATATCCCAAAGTTCAGAAACTCCCTTTTCATTTGTCCCGAGCCTGCTATTGTTGTGTCTTCTGGCACATATCTGCCAGGCTTCCAGACATGGATGACCTCGCAGCAATCATCCTTACGGTAGTCTAAGATGCTCATTGGGGGTCCGGACGGAGCTTTGAGTGGGGGGGGGGTCCTGTGTCTTTCACGGACCTCTTTCAGGCTCAGGCATCTGGTTGGCTCCTCACTGGGCATTGTAACTTAAGGAGACATCTCTATACAATGGGGCTCATGCCTGACCCCTTTTTGTAGAGCCTGTGAGACGGAGGAGGAAACACCCATGCATCTAATCACGGATTATTTGGGCTGTGAGGAGATTAGGTTTAGAACCTTTGGCCGGAATAGGATATCGGTATATAATGGAGTTGATGAGGAGAGAAATTAGGTTGATTAATTAGACGAGATATGAAGACACTGTTATAATATTACTATAAGTTTACACAAACTGCACTGGACTTGTAATGATTTTATAGAATAAAAGGTGGGAGTAGAGATATGACACGATGCGGTGTATACGGTTGAATCTGATAGATTGATAGATGTCCCAATCTGTTACTGGCTTATATACAGGTTCCCCACTCTAGCCTGCTTAAGTGAGAGAGTACCAGAGAGAGTCTGTTTTCTCTCGGTCGGGCTTGTGTGTTTTCTCTCTTGCCATTGCAGGTAGAGGATCTTAAGCTATGTCCTTTTAATATCTTGGTCCGATTCTTTCGATTTGGTTTTAAAACTTAGATGGGTAAACCTAGGCCTGGACTTTTGTTGCAGCCCCAGTAGTTGTTATTCTTTAGGGGTAGCTGTATGGGCCCAAGGAGGCTTTGGATAGCGTAAGGTTTCGTCCCCCCCCCCTTTCTTGAATAATAATAATAATAATAATAACAATAAACCCCCTTCCTATATAAAGTTGCATTTCAAGATAACTGATAATTATTCAGTGTTGTAGTTTTAGCAATTTAATTAACTAAATTAATGTATCCTTGATAGTATTGTATTAATCGTCGTGCTGAAGCAACATTTTGGAGGAGAAATCTTAATGTTGCAGCTTCCCTGAATCCTCTAAAGAAATCAGTTTTTCTGGAAAAAAACTGTTTCAAATAAAAAATGATAGGTGAAAGTGTTGCAAAGTATAGTTAGGAAGCAAAGTCTCGAAAACTGGTGTTTCGAGAAAATCGGAAAGCAAACAAAAAAAGTCACTTCGCAGTTCCGGTGTCTAAAACTTTCGATGGTTATCTAAACATGGTTCATTCTCGAACTGACACAACACACACTCATTCACACACAGAAGGAAAAATAGATGAAAATATTATTTGATATATATATATATGCAGGGAAACTTAAAAATATGTAATTTCATGAGAAAATTTTGACACCATTTCTTTTGCAGCTTTAAGGAGGAAATCAAAATTCTGCATAAAAATTTAATTTTAAACAATGTAAAACCCACACCTTTTTCAAGAAAGAATAAAAAATTAAATAAGCGTAAAAAAAAAAATTAATTGCTTGAGTCATTAAGTGTGTACTATGTGCGCGTGTTTTCACACATGATTCATGTTTCATTATGAATCACATGTTGCTATATCACATGAACATAATAGCGGATGTTGTGTTTAAAATTAGGTCATTTTGGATGTTATTTTGTAAACAAAGTATATACGTCAAATATTAATTAAATATAATGAATTTTGTTGGTTTGATGATGTCCGTTGGGTTGATTTCGTTTTAACTAAATAATGAAGCTATTGCCTGATTGGCAGAAAATTATGCATGAATCTAAAAATAGGATTAGCTACATTTAGCCTTTCCTAGCTGGTCTAATTAACACCCCCGTCATCACCAGACTCTGAGTTTCTATTTAAAAAAAAAAAAAAACTCTCTCTGGTGTGTAAACAGAAATAAAATAACTTGTAGAATTAGAACAGATTTTTATTGACGTCATTATGTTTTGACAGTATGGTAATTGAACAAACACGCAACCACCCATATGCTCAAATGTTATTGCGCATATTTTATGAAAAAAATCTGGTGTGAAACACTCACACAACTTTCTCTTACTCAGTTCTCAAAATGATAATTGACAAATTTTATAGTTTGTGTACCAAATTTAATGAAATTCGTCGAAAACTGAAAAAACTGTTCAGTAAAAGCGCACTTCCGGTTTTTATAATTTTCTTGAAACTCGGATTTCAGCCATCTATTTATTTCTAACTAATTATGTTTGAATGATAGAATTGTATAATGAACTAGGATAGCACTTTGATGAAAATCTAACCCCACCCCTCCCCTAAAAGTGCCTCTTAAAAGAAATTTCCCAGAGAAATGTTTTAGATAAAAGTTGTAGATCTTTGCATGTTTAGTTTATATACGAAGTTTCAAAAAAATCGTCGGAGCCATTTTTGAGAAAATTGCGAAAAAGTGAATAAATCATTTAATAAAGTGGTAAAGTAAACGCACTTCCGGTTATCCAATTTTTTTCAAACTCGGAATTTCAACAACATATTTAATTTTAATTAACATTATTTAGATCATAGAATTGTCTAATAAACTGAAATAGCACTTTAGATGGAAACCTAACCCTACCCTTCCCCCAAAAGTGCCCTTTAATGCATTTTCCTGGAGAAATGTTTCTAAAAAAAATCGTAGTATATAGTATTAGTATATTTATTATTATTTTTATTATTATTTAAAAATAATTCTTATTAAAAACTATTCTTATTAATTAGGACTTAAGTCTTTATTAATAGAGTGTGTTTCACACTCCTGTGTCTGCAAAACACCAACCACGTACGTCATAATCTCCAATACTTCTATGAGATAAAGTAAGACTTCTATAAAAATGACTTGTAAGTTAAAATAAGAGAAAGTATTCCGATCTTGTGGAATCTTTAAAATTGAGTTTTAACCGGAAATAACTGTTTTGTGGTTCCCCCTGTGGACGAAAAGTAAAAAAAATGTTTTCCAGCAAGTGGAATACTATATGTACATATATATCTACATATGTGTATTTGTGTGTTTTTACTTTCTCTTACTCCTAGTAAGAGGAAGTATTGTAATCGTGTCAAATTATCGATATCGAGTTTTTTTGACAGGAAATATCCGTTTTTGATGTCCCTTAGTTCAAAAAAAAAAAATGTTTTTAGCAAATAAACAGCATAGCTCAAAAAAACTAAAAACTGTAGAAAGTTGAAACAATCGGTATCTGTCAAAATTCCTCAACCGGAAGTACCAGTTTAGTAGTTTTTTTTTGTTTTTTTTTTACTTTTTGGCGTTTTTCACAAAAAGGGCTCCGACGATTTTCTTCAAACTTTTTATATCAACTACACATACAAGGAGCTGCAACTTTTATTCAAAACATTTCTCTGGGAAAATTCATTTAAGGGCACTTTTAGGGGAGGGATAGGGTTATGTTTTAGGGGAGGGATGGGGCTATCATAATTGGATTATACAATTCTATCATCCAAACAAAATTAATTAGAAATAAAGAGAGGCCAAAATTGCCGAGTTTCAAGAAAATTAGTTAACCGGAAGTGCGCTTCAACTGAACAGTTTTTTTTCAGTTATCGCCAAATTTCAATAAAATTTGGTACACAAACTATAAAAATTTGTCAATTATAATTTTTGTGAACTGGAGTAAGAGGAAGTTGTGGGTCAGTGTTTCACACCAGATTTTTGTACGTGTGTACAAAACATCAAAAAAAAAAAACGAAAAATCGTAGGTAAATCGAACTTAATATTCTGTCTACGTATTACCAACGCGTCTGAATCGCGTCTAAATCTATCAACCACCTGAAGTGCGGCTTTACTGAATAATTTTTTTTCTGTTTTCTTTTTCGCGAAATTCTCGAAAACAGCTTCAAACAATTTTTTTTTTAAACTTTTATAAAAACTAAACTATATATACACACACACACACACACAAACATCTATCACTTTTATTTGAATAACATATTTTTTGGGAATATTGATTTTTTTTTTAGGGAGGAGGGGAGAACAGTAGCCTTAAGATTTCCATTAAAGTAACGATTCCATATAATATAATATACCATATAATATATGGTTCTGCCACCTAGATAAAATTAATTTACTATTTAACAAACATTGCTAGTATTTCAATTTGAAGTAAATCGCTTAAAATCGGAAGTGCAACTATAAAGTGATAATTAGTTAATTACTTTTAGCTATTTAAGTAATTATTTGTTATAGGTTTCTGAGGAATCTTAGACGTTAAATTTCAATTGTAAAAGACGTTAAAGTTCAATATTAGTGGCGCTCTTTACCTACAATCATTAATTTACCTTTCTGGATAGATACTTGTCCCCCCACCATTCCATGTTCATTTATGGGCCAAATGAGTGAATTTTGAAGTTTTAAGATAGGTTGTCATTTTATATTATGCAACCATATATTAATAGCAGTAAGAAAAAGTCTGGTGTATATTACAGCCCAGATTTTTGTTTATTTGCTAGTTAGCACAATAACAAACTGGAATATTTGTACTTTAATATCGATTATATTTATAATACTAATTATTGATAATTTATTCAAGAAGCAAGCTAGTTGTAGCAGTTGCTTATACCAAACAATTGACAATGCTATTATATTGATATTCATAGAAATAAGTTTGATATAAGTTTATATAAGTTTGATATAAGATATAAGTTTGATATTCATAGAAATAAGAAAGCCAGTCCTCGGCGGAAGTATATACATAGTATGCATATGTATAATATATACATAACTTTTATAAATACAATTCAATAAAAAATTAGGTTAAAGTAAAGTTACGATGTTGATTGATCTCCAATATTCTGTCAGTCCTTGTTGAAATGTACTGAAATGTATTTGGTGTGTTGAGTTGTTGTGTGTTTGTTGTAGTAGTTGGTGTAGCACGAGCGGTTTTGTAAAAGGGCTTGTAAGTATATATGTGTAAGAGAGAAGTATTGGTATTAATCAAGAGAGCACCACTGTTTTTAAAATAAATATATTATTCTCTAAGCAAAATTTAAGTACTTTACAATATCACAATTATATCTTAATAAGTCAGATGTTTATCTAGAATAAAGGCAAATCACTATCACTGGAAACTGAGTTTAAGAGAGCGATTCCTTAAGCAAGTGTTCTGGCTTGAATGACTGTTCAGACTGTTCTTGAAGGAATATCTTCTCTTCATAGTTCAAATCCTTTCAAATAATACTTGTATGTCTGGAGGGAGTTTTATTGTTTTACCCTAACTGTTTCTTGCTCTTTGTCTCTTGGTTTGCATTGACCTAGATTGGCTCTATCCCCATCACTAAAATACACGCTATTTGAACTAGCTAATTTTCACAAAATTATTTTACTAAATTATTTTCCAAAACTATTATTTTTCCATTTTGTTCTTCCACTACAGTACCTTCTTAAAAGAGTATAATCCTCCCTACTGCCTATGCTATAAACATTATATAAAAGAGAAAATAACAATTAAAAAGGTCGTCCAATAAAAACAGCTGTAAAGTATGAGAAATTTTAAAATTTTACTCATTTCTCCTAAAAAAAAAATCTAGAGGTTGGAACAGTGGCGTAACAAATAATTCATTCAGGCCCACCCGCAAAAAAAAAATTACTCGGACACCTCCACCTCCTTAAATTCCCCCCCCCCCCGTCTTATTAACATATGAGACCAAAATAAAAAAAGGAGGAAGTGAAACTTTATAATTACTGCAATGCCGTACTTACATTTCAGCACCTCGGCAGACCTCAAGGAATCGGGCTTTCACTTTCTATGCTTATAACACTAAGCCCCCTGAGTCTGTCTCCCGACATAGTACTTTTTTCATTATTTTTCAGTATTTTTTTTTCATTATCGGTATTATTCGAATTATTAGCCCTACGCGTGTCATATTCACTATGAGTGGCAGTTTCTTTCTAATAGCCTGCAGAATTGTCACTTTTCACTTCCATAGTAGAACCACGAGGGAAAAAGTATCTATTTTCACTAATTTATTCTTAGCGTTTTCAATTTCCCTCTTCCTCTTCCGTTTTTGGGCCCCACTTACATGGTCATATGTTGTTTTATATGGCTTCATTTCAGTAATGTTAAATAACAATATAATCACTCAATCACCAATCACTGACTTGTCACCTTTCATAAATTGCACTAAACTAGCGGAAAAAGAAAAGATGGCTGAAGTTTGGCAGTAACGTTGCCAGTATTTAAACTTGAATATCTAAACCTCTAAGCATGCGACAAAGGAGCGGGGCAACAATAAATCGCTTGTTCCGAGAATGCGAGTGTTGTTGGAATTTCAAAGGAAACAAATGTAACAATTGAAGTGATCTCTACCGGTTATGTTGTAATTTCGAACTTAAATGTTGTTTATAGTCCAAGGTTATTACTTTTTGTATTGCGCGAAATGAAAAAAAAATTTTTTTTCTTAATGTGTTTTGAAAAAATAAAATTTTAAATTTCTTTATACATTTTATTTTTCTCAAAATTATCCCGGGGACCCGCCCGCATTGCGGGCCTTGCGGGCCCGAAATTTACGCCAATGGGTTGGAAGTTGTCGTTGGATAATCACCATTCATGACCGATCACGTCATTGTCTATATCTCCTCTTAGCCTATTTACTTTGTTACATATTTTTTTAAATGTAATTGTAAATTTTTATATAATAAAATAATAAAGTACAAAATATATAGAGGTGGTATAGGGGACAAGTACCCCATTCCTAGCAGATAATGTCGAACTGATTACATTATAGTCCACAAGGAAGTGGCAATAACATTGAAACAACCCCCATATAATATTTTGAAACTTAATGCCATAAAATTCCACTGAACTATAGATAGGTTTTATCCTGTACAGTTAGCATTCCAAGTTTAATGGAAATAATTATAGTCTTTTTCGAAAAAAAATTAAAGAACATTTAGAAATCTATTTTTATAAAGTTGCAAACTTCCGATTCACCGATTTTCATCAAATTTAGAATTTTACCAATACTTTTAAGTATACATTAATATTTTATAGGTGGCAGAACCATACCTGGTACTGAAATGGTACTTTACAGGAAAGCTTGATATTTTTGCGAGAGAAGATTATAAGTTTTTCTAAAAGAATCGTGAAAAACTAAATAATAAAAATACTAGAAATTTTGTCCGGTGAACCAATTTCACTCTTTAACTCGGAATTTTGCCACCAAAAAGTGAATTAAATGAATTTTTCTTGAAAACTTTTTTTCAAATATAAAGCCGGCTGCACACGTAACTGCATACTTGAACGGTATACATGCGCAATCCGCTTGTGCATGCATACTTGATCGTTTGTATGGAAGACTTGCAAAAGTCAGAAAATGTTTAAACTTTCATACTGCATACTTGTGCTGTTTATGTTTAAAACGTTGTTGTGCAACCTCTCAGTCTTGTGCTTGCCAAAGCGTTTCTTTTACTTTGCGAGAAAAAATGTATAAAGGTTATATTATTAACATATATATAATAAATTATGTCGGTTAATTTTAGGAAGGGGCATAGATCAATTATCGAAGAATTTATTCGTATTTATGAAAGCGAACCGTGTCTGTGGAATATTAAGTGTAAAGACTACCACGATAAGGGGGAAAAAGATGTTGCTTATGCCAGACTAGTAACAAAACTGTCAGATATAGAGCCAAATGTTACTCGAGATAAATTAGTGAAAAAGATTAACAGTATGCGTACCAATATCAGGAAGGAGAGGAAGAAACTGGAAGAATCGCAGCGTTCTGGGGTTGGTACCGAAGATGTTTATGTACCCTCACTGTGGTATTATAATATGTTCACTTTTCTGGAGGACCAAGGGATAATAAATTAATGTGTGAATAGCTTTTTCGTTTCTTCAGCCATTCTTTACACCACAAAGAACGATCTTTTCGTTGACTTTTTCTTTGGTAAATTAAAACAAGAGCAGCTAAAGCGAGATCGTCGTCTTCGGCCATATTCGCCAGCTGCTATCTGTTCAAGTATACATGAGCCGTGTGGACCACATGTATACTTGCGCAAAAGACCTGCGCATGTATACTGTTCAAGTATGCAGTAACGTGTGTAGCCGGCTTAAGTTGTAGCTGTTGTGGTTGTTTCCGCATTGCTGGAAAGCATCAGAGATATTTTCCGTGATAGCCCTGCTTCTTTTTATGGTCATCGACCGGTTTCGGACGTTCACCCATCATCAGAATGCTTTTTTAACAAACAATGTGATAACATAGATTTGCTCTGTGAAAAAAAAATCTATATTATCACACTGTTTGTAACGGCAAGAGAGAGGGAACACAAGCCCGACCGAGGGAAAACAGACTCTTTCTGGTACTCTCTGACTTAAGCAGGCTAGAGTGGGGAGAACCTGTATATAAGCCAGTGAGAGATATATATAAATATCAACTATCAGATTCAACCATACATCGCATCGTGTCATATCTCTACTCCCACCTTTTATTCCATAAAATCATTACAAGTCCAGTGCAGTTTGTGTAAGCTTATAGCAATATTATAACAGTGTCTTCATATCTCGTTTAATTAATCGATCCCAATTTCTCTAATTCATCAAATCCATTATACAGTGAATGCGAAACCAGTCGATGACCACAAAAAAGAAGCTGCCTCAGTATCAAGGAAAATATCACTGATAATTTGTAGCTCTTTACATGTAATTGATATATCTACAAGTTTATGGAAAATCTTGAAGCATTTCTGAGAAAATTGCAAAATATGGAAAAATCTATTCAGTGTATTGTTACTTCCGGTTGAATGATTTTTTATGTAAACCATATTGTCCGGGTGGTCCTTTGCTAGTATTTAAACTAAATATCGATTTTGAACTTGATTTTTTTTCCGTTTTCAAGTTATGCTGACCACAAACACACACATAAAGAATCGCATTTCCGGTTGTTGAATTTTGTCAGACCTTCTTCACATCAGAATCTAAGTTTACGCTCACCGGTGTGATTTTTCATTTTTGAGATATTTTGTTCACACACACACAAATACAGATTATTCGCTTAAAAACATTTTTTTTCGGACTTTGGGGACCTCAAAAAAATTTTACACGGAGGAAATAGTTCCTCCTCTTACTAGGAGGAAGAGAAAGTAATAAATAAGAAAAGAAAATCTTTATGAGTACTTTATCATCCTTTACTCATAATTTTATTAATTTGTTTGTTTCATGTACACATACTATTATATAAAACTGTTTACTGCCTTCATAATTAACTTTTTAAACTTCTATAATATTTGTTGATACAGTTTCCCTAGTTGTTGGTTATTATTTATTGAACAAAAAACAAATGGGGTCATTTTTAGTGTGTACAGATAATAAATACATCCTAGAGCGACTGTTCTATTTGAAAACAATAAATTTCTCCATCATATTGTTTGTTAAAAGTGTCACTATTAATTCGCCAATAACTTGGGATCAATATGGACGCTTTACTACATGCAATATTTTCAACAAAATCCAAAAGTATGACGACTAGTCAGGGAAGTCATATTGTTTATCTTGCAGCCATTTTTCATTCAACTACAAATCAAACGATTTATTATTGTAAGTGCTAAGTGAAAAAAAAACGATACTATTATTATCCAAATATCAAACTGAAATGTTTTGGAGAAAAAATATGACCCATTTTTTTTTTTGCAATTAACTTGCCCTAATTTATATATTAAATGTTCAAAAATAATGTTTTGATTCATAGGTTATAGTGGATTTATTAAGCCCCAATGTACCTTGTTTTTTCTAGATATAGTAAAAACCTTCTCTCTCTGCAACAGTAATAGAATGTAAAAATATCTTTTTAATTTAATCCGCAAATAGAAACTGAAATTCAGAACCAAAACTTGAATTAATAAGCAACGAATAAATTTATGTCCACTCCCCCCTGGCTATACGGTGGTGGTACATACCTAAAACCCAAAATTTAACAAAACTTTAACAAATTCCGCTAAACTAACTAAAATCAATTTTTACTTTCTCTTACTCTTAGAAAGAGGAAGTATTGTAATCGTGTCCAATTTTCTATATCGAGTTTTCACCGAAAATATCCGTTTTGAGGTCCCCTGAGTCCAAAAAAAAAGTGATTTTAGCAAATGGTCTCTGTGTGCGTGGGTGTATGTATGTGAACAGCATAGCACAAAAACGAAAAACCGTAGAAAGTTGAAACTTGATATTCCGTTTAAGTATCACCATGGGTTCTTCTGACAGTACGTTATCTGTCAAAATTCCTCAACCGGAAGTACCACTTTATTAGTTTTTTTTTTTTTTTTACTTTTTTGCGATTTTCTCAAAAATGGCTCGGAATGCTTTTCTTGAAACTAAATTCCGTATATAAACTAAACATACAAAAATCAATAACTTTTATTAAAAATATTTCTTTGAGAAAATTCATTTAAGGGCACTTTTAGGGGAGGGGTGGGGTTATGTTTTCCCTAAACTGCTATCATAGTTGATTATACAATTCTATCATCCAAACAAACTTAAATAGATGGCCAAAGTTCCGAGTTTTAAGAGAATTAGCAAACCGGAAGTGCGCTTTTACTAAACACTGGCTTTTTTTTTTAGTTTTCGACGAATTTCATTACATTAACTATAAAAATTTTCAATTATAATTTTGAAAACTGGAGTAAGAGAAAGTTGTATGAGTGTTTCACACTAAATTTTTTTTTATAAGTTTGAAATAAAAAAAGATAGGTTTATGTTTGTAGTTAGCATTCAGAGTTTCAAAGAAACGTTGCTATCATTTTGGAGATAATGCCAAAAAAAAAAAAAACTCAAAAACTTAAATGCTTTTAATGTATATTAAAATGATATAGGTGGTAAAAAAAAACTTTGTTTTGAAAAGATAAACTTTGAGCAAAGCTTGACACTACTGTTCCCTTAGAACACCCCATAAATATACAATTTTCCCAGTTAATTGTTTCAGATAAAAGTGACAGGTATCTATTTATGTATGTGTTTAGACATACTCTGTACGAAATTTGAGGAAAAATTGTTGCAACTGTTTTTCCGAGAAAAGTGCAAGAACTAACTTTGCAGTAAAGTCGCACGGTCGTTTGATGGATTTTGCCCCAACAAGTGTGTATGTAACGGATACATTAAGTTGAAGTGAATTTGGTGAATTTGCTCTGACGATGGATGAAAATCCGAAACCGGTTAGGCATATGCATGCTACGATGGATAAAATACCAGATGTTATCCACCATTGCGGACCCATCCACGTATTCAACACACACACATATATGGTAAAGCTAGGAGAGATGACGCAGGCTTTACTTCTCTTGTTTGCCAAAATTTGGCGTCATGGAAGTTAGTTGAGGAGTAGAGAGATCAGAAACGAACATATTGCCAAATTCTTTAGATATTTTGTGTGTTCTTCTGTGTTATAGGAACATTTATACGGATCAGCGTGTGTTTTCATAACATGAATTTTCATAACGCTAGTAAATTTTTTTATATACTGTAATAATTGCAATTGAAATGAAAGATTTCCAGCTGTCGTTAAAGTTGGACACGTAGACATAGTGTTTACCGAGTTTCATGTCGATCAGCCATGTTACCTTCACAGAGGAGAGGTCTAGTACCTATGGTGTGTCATCTGTCCTACCATAGTAGGAGAGACGGCCAAATGTAGTGTATTTGTATTTTGTTTCTGGAATAAATGAGAATGTCTTTATTTTGAAAAATAACATTTTTTTTGCAGATAATAGTAGTTGACATATGTTTTATAAGAATTACATCTTTAATATATCTCCTATATTTTGATACAGGGCATAACTTTGAAATGTGCATCTCTCCTAGCTTTACCCTAACATATATACATTTATACAGACCATGTGCAAAAAAAAACATTTTTTTCCCTCGAACTCAAGGGATCTCAAACATGTATTTTCGGGTAAACACAATCATTTCGAAATTTGACACGATCGCAGTACTTCCTCTTAAGGAACCCTATACAGTCTCAGTTTTATTGCGTAGTCTACTGCACTAATAACTGGCAAAAAAAAAAACTGAACGATTAACTAAACTGATAATGTGATAGGGTAGAACGTCAGTTTTTATACCAGTTTCCTCAGTTTGAGGCTCCACTAGTTTCTTCGTCTGCAAGGAACATTAGTTCATTAAAATACCTGAGCCCGTGGCACGTACACTTCATCACTTGAGCTACCTGATTTTTTTGGAATCTTGAACTTGAAAAAAGTTTCTTAACGGAACGCAGATCCGGAGGTTGTTAATCTTTTTCACAACAGTATCACGAGCCGCGTCGGGTTCGATAGGTTTTTAACTGTTCGATTATTAACTCATAAGCTGCAACCTTTTTATTCCTGTTGCTATAATATGGACTTAGTTATATCCCATAGTTTAGTGTGTGTACGGTAAACATCAATGAATGTCAACAAAGCGTCTTTTTTAGTAGTAGCTGCCATCATGATAGAATAAGAATTGAGAAAACTGTGTGTTTACCTCAGTTTTAACTGCGCAGTTTAACGTTGCAAAAGAGTGGTCGCATAGCTCAGGCCTGATAATTGCGTGATTCCTAAACTGCACAGTTACCACAGTTTATCGTACAGACATGACGTCACACGTGTATAACTGCGCAGTAAAACTGAGAGTGTATATGAGGGCCCTTTACTTTACTAGCTTAGGAATAAGAGAAACTAAAATGAGCAGATTATAATGATGCTTTAATCTAAAGTTTCTTAACCAGGAGACCGTGCACCAACCAACCCCAAGTATGCGAGTAAACATTTCTGGGGGGGGGGGTTGCAGGATGCAGTCGGTAACTAATAATAAATTCCGTATTTTTAGATTGTAAACAATTAATTAATTTCCCGTTAATGTTAAGCAATAACTTTGTATAAGTATATATATATATATATACCATTGAAGTTTGGTGTTATTTACAATTACTATATAGAAGCCTCTAGCTAATGTAAATTTGATTTGGCTATATTTATTCAGGGAACTCATGTTAAACTAACAAAACGCTTTCAGCTATTGAGATGTTTACTGAAGTGAGTGACGTGTATCTTTTAAGTGAGAGAAGTGATGTATGTATATTTTGTGTGGAAATTGTTACTTTCTTTGGCTGGCTGAAATCTACAGTATATACATCGATTTATTTATTTCCTAACGGTGTTATTTATTAATTTATCAACAGCAATAATCTGGTGCAAAACACTCACTCGCAAGAATTTCTCTTACCCCAATTAGAAGAAAAAACTCTTTAAAATTGCAACGTCTAAAAAATGTTTAGTTGATCTGGCTTTTAAAAAAAAACGTAGCTAAGTGTTTTATTTGTAGATATGAGCGGCCATTTGCCTTTTTGTCAAAACTAACAAAGCTTCTGTATATTTAAATTTGAAATAACAGACTAACCTCCAAAACCCATCATTTTCTTTTTTTGTAAACGTATAACCAGTAAAAATGATACGTTTTTATCTGATCAGTGAGCATTTTAAGTTTCAAGAAAATCGTTGAAAACGTTTTTTC